>JAEIIM010068156.1:0-11751 GCA_018874515.1 Drosophila greeni | reverse complement strand
ATAAGTCCGTTAGTTAGTTAGTGGACTTAGCTCATTGTCTCCCATCTATCACCCATCCCCATTGTCGGCAGACCTATCTGGTTGTGGGCAGTCAGTGGAGCTGAATCGGTCGATAGTCCTGCGCTACAGGACACTGCCCTGTAGCGCCTAATTGCCAAAGCAGCTTAAGACAATTGAAATTATGAACCCAACAGCAATTGATGCCTGTGCGTCCAGTCAAGAGGTCACTTAGCGATAAGACCCGCCCGACAAGGGGTCTCTTCACGGATGGCTTGATCCGGCGCTCAGGAGATGTGCCGAAGTGGACGTACCTGCAATTAGAATAAGCAAACGGAATAATTTGGTTAGTCGTGTCGCTCAAATGGGTTTGCATGCGGCTTATTCCTAAGTGCTGGCCTATAGGGATTCTTGGCGAGGGCTTTTGGCGTCTTGAACGACTGCCAAATGTGTCGAGGAAATGCGACGAAAGCAATTTTTAGAAATCATGTTTGCGACTCTGTTGTTCACCATCCCCCCTTAGCGATGGCCGCATTTTTAGGAGCATCCATTGAAAACGGATTTGGCTGCCAGGACTCGTTTTGGAGCCAAAACAAACCGAAAATTGCATAAATTATCGCCAGATGGAGCACCCTTCCTTCCTTCGGCGCACGGTTTTTCCACTGCATTTACCGTGCAAGTAATAACAGGCCATAAAAATCACACTCCACCGAGGAGGGACTGAATCATAGAGAAATTATGTAAATATAGGGCGAGAAGGAAGTCACATATTCTGTAAGCAGTTCAGCGAACCCTCTGAAGATTTCCTTTGCAATTGATGGGAAGAAGGAGGAGGGAAACTGTATGTCCGGTGACAGGGGAAAGCAATATCCCTCTCGGTCTCTCTCTCCCTCTGACCATTTCTCCTCAACAATCCCGGACATTGTCGTTATGACAAGTGAAGTGACCGAAAAAAAAAGAATCGAGCAGAAATGCCAAGAGAAATGACACTGGAATGATGGGAAAATAAAGAAATCTGGAAGAAACTGCAAGCGTCATTTTGTTGGCAATGCTTCCTTACAGTTCAATTGCTGCGATTTGATGTCCTTGACATCCTTTATTCCACCAGTGAGTTCTCCAATTTCCTAGCTGGACACAAAAGACGGACCCCATCGGAACCGGAATCACATTTTGTATACATATTAACGTCTATATTTCGGACCTTACCTCGGGCTCAGGGCTGCACAACAATTGTTCCGATTTTTAATCAAGGAGAAACTGTTTCGATTGCTCTATAAATACTTGTCATTTCGGCTCTTATTTATTGTTTGTGCTCCTGCCAATGCCGTTGGCCCTCGTTCGAGCTGCTCCAGTTAGGTAGCAGCGAACAACAAATTGCAGCTAGTAAAATATAAATTTTATTATCTCAAATTTTTGCACTCATCAATTTCCATTGTGGGGGCAGGCTAGTGTTGGGGGTCCGGGGCATCCATCAATTTTTATGACACCCCAGCGAAAATAAAAATTCGAATCAGAAAACCAACATCCGAATTTTGAATGCACACGGATCCGCGCCAGTTCCTGCCCAGTCCCTTATCAGTTACAAAATTGCAATATATTTTGCGGAATAGAAGGGGCGCCGGAGCGATGCTCCACATTGTTAGCACCAATTTTATGGCTTTTGCATTGTTATTGATGCTCCAGTTAATTTTTATTGTTCACTGCACATGGCCAAAGCCTGGGCAACAGCGAAATACTACCCATTGTTATGGTTATTGCCTGGATTTGCCCACTCGCCCCGAAAACCATCGCCATCCTGCCTGCCTGCCATCCCATTTGGACAAGTTACAGCGTTTAGTGTAATGCAATTATTTAACTTGTGCAACTTTCCTTGAAGATTTCCAGTGAAGCGTCTGGAGCTCAGCTGCGTCGGAGGAAACTCAATTAAAACATCAGCGCTGCAGCAATAGCCCCCCTTCTACTCAGTATTTGCAACATTGCGCTGAGCACAGATGCTAACTGATAATTAAGTTGAAAATCAACTTTTAGTTTGTCAGAGACACTGTTCAAAGCTCAATTCGGGAGCCGGCCGGGGGATAATAATAAAAAGATGTGTTACTAGCACTGAACACCAATGAGAACATATTAACATAAACTTAAATATTTAATTACATATAGGCGTATCCTATATATATCATACACATCTCTTATTCTTTATGTTGCCTTCGTTTTGAGTGATTGAACTGTAGCTTAAAGATGTTCAGGTATCCAGATTTGTTTCGGTTCCGAGTTCCCTGTTCCGAGATTGTCTCCCGCCCGGTGTCATCTCAAGCGCAAACCGTTCGAAAACCTAATGAAGCGTCCCATTTTTTGTTGTGGTCGTAGGTTTCTCTTTGTCTTTCTCACCGAATTCAATTTGCGTTTCGGGTTTTCGTCGTTGCTCCCAGAGTCTGTCTTTTGTCATGGCACGCCCCATTCTCAGTCAGAGTGCGGCCCAGTCTGGAGCCTCGGTTCTGTGGGCCTTTGACTTTTGGCTTTTTCTATTTTCCTTTTTTTTCCCGCAATGCTTCATCGCGCTTTATAACCCGTTTGTTTGTCTTTCCGCCAGCGTCAATCGGCGATGTTCAACCTTCATTAGTGCAGCAATTAATTGTCATTTGTCAGTTTTTGTTACATGATTTTTGTTGCTCTCGGGGATTTGGTGTGCATATTTATGAATGAGTTTTGACATTGCCATAAAAAATGATTCAAAGCCAATCGGGAGAGCCTTCAAATAGTGTTTGCCCAACAGCTGGGATGTCAGAGCCCAAAAGCACGCATGCTTGCTTTAAAAAATGTATGCCGAAAATGTTCAGCCAGCAAATGGCATGAAAATCGAACCAATGCAAAATTTAGACCACCCCAAAGGGTTGTCGTGCACAGCTGCAAAAATGGTTGGGATCCTCGTTATTGTTGCCACTGCACCAGCTGCCTCAGTCCCTGCGCAGCAGCAACCCAAAAATGCTGCATAGAACTTGGCGCCCCACGCTCCACCAAGGCAGCTAGGCAGCTAGTGAGTGTGCTGCTTTTGTTGGCACAAAATTTTGCGTATAATTAGAAAATTGTGGCAGGCTTCTCTCGCTCTTTCGTTCTTAGTTTTCATTCCACAGCCAGCTGTTGCAGCCGCCTTGTCTTCAGCTGCATCTACAGGCCGAAAAGTGGTGGATAGAGAGCTCGGCCTGGCACATCAATTAGTACCGCCCAAACACACAGAGGCATGTGGCAGGCACCCCCACAGCCGCCGCCCTCTTTCCTGTCAGTTTGAGTGTAAACTGTACGAGGTGTCACCTTTTCCCGCACCTTTTCCAAAAACGCATCCTCACCTCAGCTTGGTTCAACTCCACTCAGCCCGAATTCAAGTTCCCCAGCCTGCTCCTCTTTGTGGCCGCCTTTTGACTTGCGTCGCCTGTAATTGCTTGGGGTTTAATTAAAAAACATTTGTCCCTGTTTGTTGCCATACCGTAAAGTTTGTACACGAATGAGAGCATGGTGCTCGACGAGAGACCCTGCCCGACCAAGCGCAAAGGTAAACCCCACGGACACCTTTCTGGCTAATCATTAGTAAACGTGAATTAAATGGACAGAGTAAATAAAGAAATTTACTAACAAATCAGATCTATGGGCGGACCTGTACCTGACGAAACAAAGAAAGAAAAGGCGCATAGTCCTTTCTTTGGTTCTTATTTTAAAAGCTATACAAGGAACTGACTTGTATATATTTTAATTAGTCGCAAATAAAAAGCTAAGACCAATCGCCAATATTAACTATATCTGTAAACTACTGTGGCAGATTAAGTATTGATCCAGGCATTGATTTAATTCAAACGGTGGACAACTAGAAAGAGCAACAAAAACATGTCGCACAATCTAAGTTTCTAATCCATTGTGACTCTTGGTCTGTCTGGAATGGAACTTTGACCAAACATGGGAGGGCTCGGGCTGACAACTTCCGGGTGCGATATGTAAATGAAGCTCCAACGACTTTGCGTTATCGAAAGTCTAAGTCCGTTCGGAACCGAAATTCCACCAGTGGCAGCCCAATTCCAATCCAAATCCAAATCCCAAAAAAGTGCAGGGTGATTAATGTCCCAACTTTTTACCATGTGGCTAGGAGAATGGGGATGTGCTAATGGCCACCTAATCGTGAAAAGTTTTGTCTGATTTTAAGCTGCTCCGTACGTGGAAATTTGTTGCCTGACTGCAAAATTGAAAAAGCGAGGGGCCAACTTTTTAAGCCATAGAGAGCAAATTAAGGGCATTAAAACAAAAGTTCCCTCCCTACGTGATAAAGTCAAAATGTCGAATGCAACTGTGAAAACAATCGGTATCCACCAGACCAGACCAGACCAGCCCAGGCCACTCGCAAGCTGTTAAAACAACATTTGATGGGACATTTTTTCGACGACGAATCCCTCTGGGATCAAGAGGAAAATGTCAATTCCGCTGTTGATCTTCCGTCCCCGAATCCAAATCCCAAACCGACTCCGAATGCAGTGCGTGTTAATGACATGCTTTCCCTGTTCTTTATGTTTTCTTTTGACTGAACAATTGTTTTTCCATTTGCCTTTTCTCTTCTCTAATTTATGTCGTTGTCGTTGGGCCAACATCGGCCAGAACAACAACGAAGATGCTGCAAAGACAAGCATTAAGTGTCATTAATGCAAATAAATTGTAGAAATTCCCGAAAATTTCCGAAAGCTTGCGTTAGAGAGAAATTTGTTCCGAGAGGAATGCCCCGAGCGATTAAAAGTGCATTACTGGGAACGAGAAAGCGGGAACGGCCGTGTCTAAACATATCCATTTCCACGTCCATCCATAAGTCATTTGAAAGTCGCCAGCACCGGAGCGCGGGGAGCGGAACCCTTTGTCCGCTGATTACAGTTCGCGTTACCAGTCCCGTTGTTGTCATTACCAATTAAATTGAATTAAACAGACACACGCAACAATTTGTTAACAGTAAACGCTATATATTTATAGCCACGTACTTATTTGAGGCAGAAAACCGGCGCGGCGGCTAGGATAACGCTTTTCACTCTTGCCGCCGCGGCGGCAATCGAAGCGCATGAAAAATGCATGACAAGGAAACTCAAAACTCAAACACCCCCACGTGCGAGGCAGGCGGGCAACCGCAGTTTGAGGGGGGGCCGCTATCTGATTGACAGCTTGACCGATTTCCATGGGCTCCTGCGGGAAGGTTCAATGATGTGTGTGCAGCTAACGCGAGGTATTCAATTACAGGGCACATACAGCCAGAGCAGGCGCGGAGTGGGGCAGGGCGGGGAGGTGCACGTATGACATATCTGCTGGCCAGTTATAGTACGACTGCCATAACTACAGCGACTAATTACACGCATATTCCCCACTCGCCGCCACCGGCCCACCCACACCAGGCTTAGTTGGGCATAAATAATTTCGTCTGCGAGTCGACGACGTGTAGAGCCCCGATAGACATCGCGACCCTATCGTATTACGGTTTATTAGTATCCCATTATGCCTTCGACTCGTAGGTAGTATTATTTACCTTATCGCATATTGTGAATCGCAGGATATTCCACATGCGTTGGCAATTGCGCTGACAGCGACTTAGCGCTGAAGTGAAGGGTATGTCCCAGGGCGAATTCTGCGGCTGCCTGTCCCGGATCTTGTTGCCTTTACTGTCCAGTCGTTCGACTTTGCCTACTCCCTACCATTTGCCACAATAGGAATTTCATCCATATTCCAATCGATCAATAGAGTATTATTCAGTACCTCTACCCCTGGCAAATGCCCTAGAACTTATTACCTTATCGTGCAGGTCTCCTGTGAAGGTTCCCTCTAGCGGGGTCCCCCGCTTGGTGGCAGAGCGTCAATAGGCTAATCAGATCGGATCAGTTGCATGTCGCGTTTCATTAACTGACAAAACGTAAGGGGTTGCCAAGTCCAAAGTTTCGCCTACAACCCGGGTGACACCCACACTAGACACACGATGGTGGCATGTGATAAAAGTGGAGCAGTTTCCATAGGCCGTGGTCCTCCTTCGCTTGTGGCTATATTTAAGACTCCAACGAGACTCACAAACTGGGCTAAGCAGCGTACTCACTACTCATTGTTTACGGTGTGTCTTGGCACGCTCCGGTGGGTTTCACCAAACTCTTGACCCCACGCAACGTCAGCGAGAACTATTGTCCAACTACAACGACAGCGTGAGGAGCGGCCTCGTACCTAAAGCGTTTTCAGTACTCAACGGCTAATAAAATACAAAGACCAACAATACAGGAACCCGATAACTGAACAAACAAATAAATAAATAAATAAATATCCACCAAGGGATAGTTGACGAACTGTCTTCGCTTTGCCTGTCGCTTAGAGTGCTGCCTTGGAGGCGTCTTCTTCGGTGCTGTAGGGGTTTTTATGTAACCTATAATTTTCGTAAGTAACCGGAAAACGGTTCACATTCGTCGGCTTCCGTTGACCCAGCCCCGGCTTACATACCTGTTCGCCCTAGTTTTCGGAGCGTCTCCCACAATACGTTTTATTGCCTGTCTGGGTCATTTGTCTCCGTTTGGTGCTTACTTATCACCGAGTGCCGACTGTGACTGACCCGCTCGACCGTGAAATTGCCCAAAGCAATCGAAGTGCCTTCGATCAGCTTTATCCCCTGTGCATATACTCCAAGACGACCAGCTACCCCGTACCAGCTGGGACTTGCTCAAGAGGCTACTGCACTTTTCCACTGCACCGCTTAGAACAGTTTACTGCCGTTGTCTCTTTAGCGGCCACATTTTAAAGGACTTAATTGAGGGCCTGGCATAACCAATTATTAGGCCCTGCAGGGGATGGCTCCCGCTGAAAGCCCGCGACCGCAGCTACGGGAACTGTCTGCCGTTTCCTCGATTTTATGCCTTGTCACGCTCTGGCATGCCGCCGTAATTTTTCATATGTATGAGCTGTTCTTTTTGTCAGGGCTTTCCTCGCTGGCTTTCTTTGCCTATTTATTATTTAACATGGGACCCGCTGAGTGCGAGCGAGTGAGTGCGTGTGTAAATCTTGTAAATCTCTTGCTTTCAACACGGCGGCAGTACACCTACATGTAGTTGCTCCTCCTACACCCTCCGCGGTCTAATATTTGCTTGGTCACTGCTTTTAAGAGAATTCTTTAAGCGACTTTAAATGCGATTCATGACGGGGAATTGGGGATAGCTTCGCCGGTGATTTCTATGTCTGCCTGAATATTGTATGTTTTAGTTACCGCTTTGTTTCGATTTCATATTTAGTTGCCATTATTAAGTGGCCCGTCTTGGCCTGAGCCGCCAAATCTCCACTGTCATCGCCCGACTTCGGGGGAGGCTCTTTGTGAAGCGTCATTAGCCGGAATTTTGTTTGCGTTCCGCTCTAAGCTTTGCCCATATTTATTATTAATTGAACGCACAAATAATCCAAACAAATGTTTGCTTACGACACAGCCCCGAAAGCCCCGGCACTGCGCAACTTTTAATTATTGGTTGCACGAAGGAGCATTCGGGGGCTCCGTCAAAGTTGTAACTACAAATTAGTAATATGCATATGAAATACAAACTTTTCTACTCCCGGCAGCCGATTACGTGCTGTCGAGGTCCCAATTAGCTCCACATTGATACGCCAGAGCCCGGCAGTTTACAGCCTTGGCTCAGCGGAATAGCTGCTGATAACTCTGGCGATGGACGGGGATTTTTGGGACTCGATAAGAGGACCCACCCACACCGTAATCGCTCCAAAACGGATACGGATGCTGGACCAAGCCGAAGCAATCAGTCGACGCCCACGCGCTCTGGCTTCTGTACTATGAACGGATGTAAGTCAATCAACAAAAGCGAAAAACGAAAACAATTCGAGTAATTCGAGAATTAGAAATAATGTGAATATTTGCTGTTGCCACTAACTGTGTGTGTGCTCGCTTGTTTGTTGGCCAACTAACAAATTAAACCGCAATTCAAATATGTTGGCCGACAATTTAAAAAACGCGTTTTGCGAAAATACGCAAATATCTGTTTGCGGACCCCCGAAGGGGCGATGTGTATCATTGAGCGAGAAAATCAATGTTTGATGCGCAGAATTTCCCCTTTCCTCTCTATGGTGCTACGAATTATTTTTAAGGGAACGCGAAAATATACAGCTTCTGTGTTTGCAGTTTCCCTCCCGCGCGCAAATATAAATGCCACACGTTATGTTTATTTGTGAAAAACCTGAAAAACTTGCTGAAGGGTGGATCCTGCTCCTTCAAGTGACCTTCCTGTGCCCGAAGCCTTGGTTTTTCCTCCATTTCTACCTGTTTGTCTTACCCTGTTTGCCTTCAATGCATTTTAAAGTTGGGATTTCGGGGAAGAGCTCTCGCCAAATGAATCCAAGTAAGCTCACCAGTTGGAATCAAGCAAGTAGATGGAAATATATGTGTACATACCTGGAAAAGAGGAAGAAGGAGAAGCGGCATTAGAATGGCGTCTCAGAGAAGTTCGGTTAAGTTTGAAATGTCTCCCCCATTACCCTACGGTTCCAGCCAAGATACTTTTGCTATTGTCACAACTTTGCCCACATACTGCGCCAACCTCTACTATATTGTTGATGTAATCGATACTTCTTCGAGTTGCGAGCTTGTCGCCTACGACTAAGCTGCTGCAGATATACCGATACTGAGTTGCTTTCAACTTTTCGATAAGTAGGTGAAGTACGCTCCACAATCCACTGCTGGCATCTGGCCTTACAGGAAGCCAGTGCACTTGTTCCGCCATGCAGCCACCACCCTTCAGGGCCTCGTTGTGTTTCGTAACTAAATATTTTTCATGAGCCGCTGCTTGACAGAAATTGCGACTTTCTAAAAAACACATTGCATTAATGCCAGTGACGCATCATCTGGAGAGATGCACTCGCTTGCTTTGCCTCGGTTTCCGTTTGATAAAACCCTAGGCTTTTCCTTCTTTTTCTCATTTAATTTGTATTCTGACTTCGCTGCCTGCCCTCCGCATTCGCATGCAAATTCCGGGCCTCTCAAATTGGCTGCGAGTTCTTTTCAATTTCGATTTCAATTTATGCCAAAAGCGTACAGTGGAGCGGACAGTGAAATTGTCATATTCCGCGGTGGCCTCTCAAGTCGCATCCATTGTTCCGCGCAGATGTAGATTACGCAGAACTTCTGCTGCTCATCCCTTCTCCCTACTACCAGCGATTTCTTGAGATTATTTTTGCATTTCTGATTCGCTTCTCGGGAAATTATTCTGTCGCAGGGTACCAGCGCCCGATACTCGGGCCAGATATACACATAGAGAGTCAAGCCCTCCGTATATATAGATTGGGGTATGGCAACCGCCATCTCCGTGCTTTTAACGATGACACTTGAGTCATGTTAATGAGTCTAATATCGAAATTAATATAAATTTTTATGGCGCAGTTTGAGCGGCAGAGGGAGATGCACTTAAAGCGGTGCCAGCTGCTGGGGCAGTCTGAGGGTGAGGGTGTCCAGAGAATTTGGGTCATAGCCTAGAGTGTCTATAAAGAAGAAACAAGCGAGGGGAGTTGGAGTGCCCTCTACTAATTGATATTCGATGTATCTCACGAATATTCCCTTTCAAGATTCGCCGATAAATGCGTTCCATCCGAAATCGCATTTTTGAAGAGCTCATTGACAGAATCAGCCAAGATTACTCACTTAATATGCACCTGGCGGGGCAAGAAACGAATGTACTTTATAGCATTGTTCGTTTCAAAAGTGCTCGTGTTATGCTGAAACGCTTTTGACGTTTTATATTTGGGGGAAAGTGCCATAAAACATTGACAGGAAACTTATTATTGCCCCGCTGTTTGTCTGCATTAGAACACACAGACACTATGCCATTTTTTACGACACTCGGCTGCTCAAACTAATATACTTTTTATGTCTGCGATGCTTCAAAGTGTCAATAAAAGTGCTGCACCGAAAGTAGGACACGTTCCGGCCGAGATTGACCCGAAACGGGGGTACCGGGGCACACTCGAACTCGCCGGCTGAGAGCGGGATTAATTAAGCGCATTACTTGGGCAAACTAATTCATCTAAACTGTCATCATCATTTCGAGCAACTGTCAGGCATTAGACGTTGACGAAAAACTTAACGCATTACCCAACTCCATTGTGGTCCGGCTAGGAAAAGTCAGTTTTAATTATGTCGGGGAGCCGGGCCAGCTAAATATTAATGAGCCAACCAGGGGCAGAGCTCGCACGCAGCCCGACCTGGCAACCCTTATGAATATTGCATGGCCCTGGCAACCCATGTGCTAATCAATCAATTTTTTCGACACTTGCAATTGGTCGGACAGTTCTGAGTGCTGTGTTTGCAAAACCACCGACTAACTACGTGTAGCCACCGCCATCGCTTTCGTTGGGATTGTCCAATGGTTTTAAAAGTTATTCCTGGCAGCGCTCTGATTGAGTGGCATGACCTCTCCGCAAACCCTGCCCCTGTGATGTATGACAAAGATTTGACAGCTCTAATTCAAATCTTGTGTACAATTTACATGCGGAATAGAGAGCGCAGAGCGCTCTGAGCGCTCCTAGTGAAGCTCTAATGAACGACATGTGTGCCAGCATATGAAAATTTACAAAGTCTTGTATCTTTAGCTTTCTGAAATGCAGCATGGCCGCCATCCCCCAACATGCTCAGCCTCCGTCCATGCCGTTTCATCCACTTGATGTCAACCGCAATGAATAAATAGACACTGGAGTTGGGATGCTACGAGTGGGGGACTGGGGCACCAGAGCAGGGCTCTTCGCGGAAACATCTTCATAGACAGCGTTTCGGAATGCGGAAGTGGTGCATTGTCTGCGATGTATACAAATATTTTTAAAAACAAAAAGCAGCGCGAACAAAACAAAACTGCAACAAAACGCATGTGGCACACATTTTAAGTTATTCACCGACACACACACTGTGGCTCATAGAAATGGTAGCAACAAAAGGAGTTGTTCGCCCACTCCTCCCCCTGACGATGGAGCCCATAGGGCTTCGGGGTAGGCCACACAAGAATTACCCGAATTATCTTTAATTGGGCTTGGGCGCCGTTGCGAAATAATTAATTTTGTCAGTTCAGTGTCAGCGCGCCAATTTCAAATGCAAATTGTCCTCCATAAATAACGAAAACGGCCTGGCCGCGTGTGTCAATATTAATTGGACAGTTATCGCCTCGGGCGGTCGATTTGGTTAGCTGCTTGCTTAACCTCTGAGCCGCAAATCCATATCCCGGACATGGCCGGACACGCTCCGCCGTAGAGTCCCCTTGGACGCGGCCGAGTCAATGACCGTGTTGAAAAGTCACCGCAAACAGTGGCTGCAAGGTGGCGGGCGGACAAAGGGGAGAGAGCAGAGCCCGGAGCCCGGTGCCGGGAGCCGCGGTGCATTCACCTACATTTCGCACGCCATCTTGCCCTTCCTCCTCCCCTGCAGACCTCCAGCTGGCAGCACAAAACAAAATGGCGTCAGTGGCTGACACAAAAGGAAGTCTGCGACGAATGGCGCACGGCGGAAGCGGGGCGAAGGCGAAGGCGAAAAGGGATGGCAAGTGCAAAAGACAACAAAAGTCAACGACTAAAACACTCCAGAGCCCCGAAAGTGTCCGGCAGTGTTCGGGGTTAACTGTTATTTAAAGTGGCTAGGTGGCGCCATCCAGCGGCCAGTTGGGCGGCGGATCAGTTGCTGTTTACAGTTACTTAGCACGTAAAATATTTACCCCAAGTGCCGGGGAGTTCCCTTTT
>JAEIIM010068145.1:0-10268 GCA_018874515.1 Drosophila greeni | reverse complement strand
TTAAATATTCCATTTGCCTAAACCAGAAAACCAGAAATGCGCGCAGTTAGTTTCCGTTTTTAAGTTTCCGCTTCCCCACTTCCATCCACTTCCACCCACTTCCGCCCTCTTCAGTGCATGAATTAAGGAGGAAGAGTGGCGGTCAGCACATGTGGGCATCGGGGACTAGGACCCTCATCATTAGGCGCTGGAACAGGCTCAAGCCCTGCGATTTTATTCAAAGTTAACCTTAGTTTCAATTAGCCGTAAATAAGGCTCTTCTGTGCGGCGTGGCCAAATGTAAATACAGTTTAATGGTCGGCAAGCCAATAATGAGCCGCAGAACATTTCACAGCTGAATAAATAATGAGCGCATTAATTGGCGTTCATTTAATGTAATCCCTTAATTGCTCATACGCCATGTGTGGCCGAAAGTAAGCACGAAAGCCAACAAAAATGAATAACAAATCACAATGTTTGTCCGAGGAAATTGGGTGTATTTTAGCGGAAAGCCTGTGGTAAATTAATTTTGTAAATATTCGGCATACGTAAATAGTTGCCAAAGGCAAAGCATGAATTCAAATTTAAATTCGAACAGCAAACTGGCTTAATAATTTAATTTTGCCATCAAATTCCCAAATTTACAACTTATTTCTGTAACAGCAAAGCCCGCTCCCAATTTAATAATAACAATTCATTTTGTGGTCTGCGCAATTAATGAAGAACAAATCCTATTACCTAACGAAATCATTAAAATTCAATAAAATGAAACATAAATTACGCAGAATTCCAATTTCGGGAAACTGCTCCAACGTGACACATAACTCACAGGGACCGCTGGCAACCACAACCAAATATAAATAACAGAAAAATGCGTTTTAATGAAAAATGTCAAGAGGAAAGCCCGAAAAGAAAAGTTTTACAACAGCCCCGCTCCGCCAACGGAAGCGGAAGTAATGCCAATGGGCAAAACGGGCGCCCGGGCAGGGAAATGGTGTGCGCCCGGAAAAATGAACAAGGCGCCGACACATAATAATGCCATCATCATCATCGATGCGGGGGCGGCAGAGGAGCCCAGGGAAGGCGGGGAAGCGATGCCTTCGACATCGACACAATGGGGAAATTGGTAAAGCCGGGAGCAACAAATGATGGAAGATGTTTTAAATGAACAACAAGCCGGCGAGTCGCATGCAAATGCGGCAGTGTGGCAGGGTGGCGAGGAAATAAATTAGATTCGGGACACGGGACACAGGACAATGCCGCGGGCACGCGCTGGATTACCTCGGCACACTCCAGGAGCAGCTCCTTTGAATTGGGACAACAATGATTCCGCATCCGGATACCAGAGGAGGGTCGCCCAAAGGTCAACAGTCAATAAGTTAAGTGGCAGCCCGAGCTGCGAAACTTTTGCGCAATAAATATGATTAAAACATATTTCGCGAGCCATCGGGTGATAAATGCGCCAAACTTTCGGGCTGGCTTAAAGCCCTCGACGGGCGGCAGATGCTGATATAAATCCAATTTAGTATATCCCATAAAATGCGGGAGTAATGCCGCCTCCCCCAACTATTTGCATGATAAAAATCTTTCATCAAGCGGCGGCGGCAGCAGAAACAATCTCGGTCCCAGCGCAGACTCAACTTCTTCTGCATAATTCGACGATTGCCGGAGGGGCAGGAGCAGGAGGAGAACGCCCCTGGCCCTTTGTGTGGTAAACACCTAAAGTAGTAAACTGGGATTTAACCGTCCTGCCACCCACACACGCACACTCACCTACGTGTCTATAAAAATTTTACGTTCTTGGCATTGGCAGCGGCAAGGACAAAAACTTTTGCCACTCAGGAGCAGCAGGAGCAGCCGGATTGGGTGTTGCTTGAACGGAAACGTCCTTATGCAGGATATTCCTTTTATTGCATGGGAAATTGGGGAGCCGGAGCCGGAGAATACATACATAAATTCAACCTTATGTGCGCCAGGATTCCGGAAAGCTGGAGCCAGAGGACAGGAGCTCGAACGCCCAATAGGGACATTATGTCGTGCGCCCGAATCTATAAAATATGTAAAGCGCTCCTCGCAAAAAAGATTAAAAATTTTGCAATTTTAATATCCGTCCAAGGAGGAAGCTGGATCCCAGACAAAGTCGCTGGGCAAACAAACAGAAATGCCGAAAGTTCTTTTTAAACAAAAGCAGGGCCCGGGAGCGGGGCTATATATTGTTTGTTTATCTATGCATGCCCCGTAATTGTTTTGTCAGAAAGTTTTATAAGCCTCAGCTGCAATGCAAATATGAACGGGGGAAGAAACTACTTTGGCCAACTTTGGTTTTAAATTAGATGGAAAAGTGTCAGCGCCAGCAAAGGGGTTGAGCGGGAGTAAAGGATAAGGGGAACTTTGAACTGATTCAAAGTTTCTGGCTAACATTAAAGCGCATCTCCTTCGAGTAAAAAAGGCTCCCTGGCTGACCCGCAAAATGTGTATATTTGAACTTCGCTTCCGTTCAATGAATCAACTTTTTCTGCCCGGCGAAAACTTTTCCTTTTTAACTGCGGGATTTCCATTTCGTTCGGGGTTCTGACCATTACGGGTTGTCCTGCCTGCAAAGCCGCTTACAGCCATGAATTCCATCGTCCACAATGCTCCTTATTAGGCAACCCGCGTTCACCTTGGAAAACTTCCCCCGGTCGGCCAAGAAGCTTGGTTGCCCAGCAGCCCAAGAAGAGAAGCAAAAGGTAAGAGTCTAGACTTTAGGATTCCCGCTACTCAAGAGGGTTTTTTGCTTTTAACTTTTACATCAGAATTTTATATCATTTAATATAATTTTAATAGATTGAAAAGTTTAGAGAGTAGTTTGTAAAATGGAAAATTAATATAAATGTTCTTCTTAGTTAACATTCCTGCAGCAGAGACCTAAGAGTACTTAGTAAATATTTTCTTAACTTCTATAGCAATCTAAAACTGCTTTCCTTAAGTCTAGCATACCCCTCTTATACGGTGTCCAAGGCAGGGGCCGCACAAAGGACTCCCCAGGCCGTTTCCATGGCCTGGCATTTAAGATAAATGATCGCCTGCCAACAATGCACAAAGAGTCACAAAAAGTTTGGTCACGTTTGTGCTATTTGGCGGCCAAGGCATATGCTGGAGGTCCTTCCTTTTCGGGACTCCCGCATCCAGCATCCGGCATCCTGGGATCCTGGGTTCCCGGGGGTGGCTGTCTAGCTTGCATTCACCTTGGCGCAATTTTAATATGTTTATGGGGGGTGGCCGTGGCCAGAGGTTTAAAATTCAAGACACATGCTGCAGCTTAAACGTTTTAGAAATCTATTTTTCAAAGAAACACATGACAGGCGGGCAGGAAGAGGAGGTATCCAGGATGCCAGGGCGGCAGGACGACAGTCGCATGTGTGCGTGCGAATTGCATTTAATTGAATCGTCTGAGTAGCAGGTGAAAGTATTCCTAAGTGTTTCCCCGGAGCAGCAGGACGATGTGGGAATGGCCATGGTGAAGGGGAGCTGAATGATCCTAAAGAAAAGCCCGGACAGTCGATCTCCTACTAATAAAACTCCTCAAAGGGGCAGTACAGTAAACGATCCAGATCCTGCATTAAAAGCTAAGGCTGCTACAAAGAGCTGAGTAACAACTAGTTGAGTTACGCCATGCGGTTTTTTTTGCTTCCTTAAAAAAGTGTCATATGGTAATGATAGTCGCCATGTATCTTCCCATTAAAGAGTCCTTGGTCCTGCACATATCCAGTTTTAAATCTACATTAACATATCTGCTATCGCCCATAGCTTTATCCTTCCCTGTTGCTTGACGCAGAACATAAACAACATAATTGTTCTTCAGTATTTATAAAATATTGAAATTATTGAAGTTCCCAAAGAGAGCCGAATTCAAACGTTTATTAATAGATATTTAAATAGATTTTTTCTTTAAAAGTATTTCCCAAGGTATAACCCGAAGCGTGAGATAACCAGAAAGCGTAAACTTTGTTTAAATTCCAGGTCGGTGAACACCCTTGGGGGTTGGGGCTCGGGGTTTGGGGTTCCTTTGCCATTTCCGATTCTGGCACTTGCCGCGTCCATAAATCGGTGGCACATATGGCAACTTTACAAGTGGCTCGCGTCGCCGTCTGCGCGCACAATTCAAATGGAAATCAAAGTGGGCGTTCATGAGTTAAACACTCGACGAGGCACGAGCCAGGATGCAGGAGCCACCAGTCAGCAGCCAGCAGCTGGAGGATTCGGGAGCAGCCGAGTGACAAAGTCGCTGCCACAAACTCGGGGAGCGCAAACCGACTGAAGGCGGGCACTTGTGGTTTACGACCTGGCGGCAGGAGGCTAAGGAGGGAAGGATCCTGGAATAAAATCACATACGTCCATGCCAGAGGAGATGTGAGTGCTCCTTGCCGGGGACCGGAGTGGGGGAGCGCCCAGAAATGGCTGCGCCATTTCTTTCTGCCACGGATGCTGTGCCTGGGAAATTTATTATTCTCGTCTAGATGAGTTCATTATGCGAACAGCAGTTGCCAGTCGGGGCGCTGCCTTTGAATGCCGAATGCGAAAACAATTTAATTTTATTGTTTTCCACATAAATTCGCTCCGAATTATGCATTGTGTAAAAAACATCATATGAAATCTGAGTGGCACCCTACACACATGGCGATGGCAGGGATGGTTGCCCATATAATTGAGTCACGTTTGCCCAGGGATTAGGTCTGTTGTCTGCTCCGATCGGGTCCCGGCAATATTCAGATTTATGCCGCGAATGGAAACTTATTCGGAATTGCCGTCGTTGTGTGATTTATGGAAGCGACAAGCTCACATGCATAGAAAAGTTTCCGCTGCGAACGGATTCGATTGGGATGCGGAAAGCGCCAAAGCCACGTTCTCAATGCTTTTGCAGGAGATGAGTAGAAAGATTTTGCGGTTGGAAAGTATTGGTTTTAGCTTACAACCTTCAAGGCAACTTCTTGGTCGAACTATTGGGGTTTAAAGATCAAGATGCGTAACACGTGTGCATTACTATTGCGAATGCAGAAAATGTTGAATAGAATATACTTCACCGTAAAGTACACACAGAACACGCAAGTGCGTTTATATGCGTATAGATCTAGACCCTGCAGTGCCAGTCTTCAAGTCATGTGTAATTCATCGAACGAGAAGAAAGAATAAACATTGATGTAGCATACCTAGGCTGCCATCAGTGACAAATGCATCGACTTTGCGTCAACTATTTATCAACACCCACGTTCTTTAATCAAATTACTGAACAAATTACTGATTAAAGAACATCATAAACTTTTTATTAAATAAATGATATGTCATAAATACTTCATCAGTTTGTCATCAAACTGTCATCAACTATTTATTAAAAAGTCATAAATCTTTAGTTTTAAAGAGATTAAATGAGACGGAAAGAGAGTCGGTTTTTTACACAATTGTCAAGTGAGAGCGTCGTCTCGGCAGAAGTCGAAGTTGGCCCGTTGATGTAACGATGATGACATTGGCCTGTTCATGACATTTGCAAAAATCCTATAGCACTGCGCATCTAGTAGCTTATAGTAGGTTTGGTTTTAACTTTAAATCTATAATACAAGGATACTTCGAGCGCACAAAATGTTAGTTTGGCTTAACTTTAATGTATGATTAACCTTAACAGGTTAATCTATGCTAAAATGTTTTAAATTTATATTTTGAGTTAACTTCCTTGCCCCTAGATGTGATGTGTCACGTCTTTTTTTGCTTAGAACCAACCACATTGACCACAGTTAGACTAAAGCCTCTATTAAGACCACAAATAAACCCATTTATGAAATGACATAACATCAGCCGTATGCATGGCTACGTGTTTATAATGCCAATAACCCCGGACAGCCCCTGACAGTCTCCACAGCGATGTAGGGCGACCTGTTTCCACGGCAGGGAGGTGCGGCTGTCACGGATGGAGCAGCAAGAAAAATCAAAATTCGTGTTGGCATGCAAGTTCAATGGCTGTCGTCCTGCGACAGCAAACAGAGCGAACGAAATTAAATTTATCTGTATCAGTTCCACCCCAAGGACCAGATGTGGGGAGGACTCGGGACTGGGGACTGGGGTCCTGGAACAGCTGCAGCAGGAGCTGAACACATGTTCGGACAAATTCATCTGGCATGTCACAATGCGCAACGGTATGCAGAAACATCCCGGAGGGTAGGGCATTGTTATGGATAAGCTAAGGCATCCTGGTCCCGGGCCCGGCTGCAGATTGCACGTGACAGGACTCGACGAAAAGTAAAACTTGGCAAATATTCTGATGGAACACTTTTTGGGGGTCGAAGAGCCTTCATTCATCCCCCAAACCCACCGACGGAAGCTCCACCAGACCCTCCCCTCGGTGGAGTAGCAAGTGTCATTAATCAAATGGCGCCCAATAATTTCCAACCCTTTCTGCGGCAGTTTTTGAAATATGAACTTTTTGCTCTGATGAATGCCGGCAGTCATTAATAAATTAGGGGTTAAAATGCCATAACATCGGCGAAGGATGCGGGAGGGCCTGGCAGCCGCTGAAAAGTTGTTTCTTTAATTGAAAGCGAAACGAGGGGGCTAACAGATTCGCTTAACTCAATTAAATGGGGAGCAGAAGCCGACGACGCCGGGAAGGAAATCAGTTAAACTCTGATTTAACGATCCCAGCACTTGCTGTCAGGCCCATATCACATTAAACTAAAATTAAATCTTGATGCCACAACTTGTGCGGCAACATAAACAAAGTTTGGCACTTTGACTACTTTAAACTGGAATAGTTGAAATTTAATTGGAGTGTATACTGAATAGAAACCCCTATATTATAATTCAACAAAAATACATTTTCGGAATATAAAACAAAAAATATATCCCTTTAAAATATTGATTTATAGATCGGCTTTGACTATGCCTTAACGAAAAGTTAACAGCAAAGCATAGAAGAGATGCTTCCCTCCCAAATAAAGTGGCTTTCAATAACACGCAACACTTAACAATTTTTATTTGAAACAAAGGAAATTTTGGCTTAGACGATCAAAACTTTTTACCAAAGGGACGAGTTAAGCTGAATGTATAATTACACAAGATACCCTACATCATACTACTGTCTATGTCCCGCACTTCCACATTCTCCATCCCGGGAATTGCCTTGACCATCTCGTTCATCTCTTCGTTGGTGGGACACTCTTTGTCAAGAGAGCTACCCATTGCACCCATGCCGCCCATTCCTCCCATGCCACCCATTCCTCCCATTCCTCCCATACCACCCATACCACCCATTCCGCCTAGTCCACTCATGGCAGCCAGTTCTTCCAGACCGCCCATGTTCATGTCCAAGCCATCCATGGAAGCGCCACCTCCCGCCAGTTTCGCCAGGAGATCATTGTCACGAGAGTCTGTGATGACAACCTCGGTGGTGCTGAGGAGCGAGGCCACACCGGCGGCATCGGTGATGGCGGTTCGCACCACCTTGGTGGGATCGATGATGCCCTTTTCGATCAGAGCGCCGTACTCGTCCCTCAGGGCGTCGTAGCCAAAGTCTCCGGACTCATTCAGCACCTTGGCCACCACCATGGCGCCGTCCACTCCTGCGTTCTGGGCAATAGTCAGGCAGGGCATCCGCAGGGCGTTGCAGATGATCTGAACGCCCTTCTCGAGATCCGAACTTCCCAGCTTGAGCTTCTGCAGATCAGGGATGCAGCGCAGAAAGGCGGTGCCGCCTCCGGGCACGATGCCCTCCTCTATGGCCGCTCGGGTGGCGTTCAGGGCGTCCACCACCCGGTCTTTCTTCTCGCCGACCTCCACCTCGCTGGCCCCGCCGATGTGGAGCACGGCCACGCCCTTGGTCAGGGCGGAGAGGCGCTGGCGCAGGCGATCCAGCTGCTCAGGCTTCGTTTGCTTGTCCGCCATCTCGTCCTTGATCTGTTGAATGCGCATCTCCAGCAGGCCCGGTTTGGGCGTTCCCTGGAGCAGCAAGGTGCTGTCCTTTGTGATCACCGCCTCGCCCACCTGGCCTAGGTCGGCTGGCTTGGCAGCCTCTATCTTGGAATAGTTGATGTCGTCGCCAAAAATCGTAGCACCGGTAGCAGCGGAGATGTCCCCAACCAGATCCTTGCGCTGCTGCCCATAGCTGGGCGACTTGATCGCACACACCTGGAGGCCCAGCCGGAGCTTGTTCAGCACAAGGGCATTGAGGGCCTCGCCGCTGATGTCCTCGGCTATGATGACCAGCGGGCGACGCTGCGTCATTGACTGCTCAAGAGCACTGATGATCTGGGACAGCCCCGTGATCTTCTTCAGCGAGATCAGCACAAGGGCTTTGGCGAACTCCACCTTGGAGCCCTTGGCGGTGTTCACGAAGAAGGGCGAGACGTAGCCAGTGTCGAATCGCAAGCCTTGGATGATGGTCAGCTCGTCCTTGAGGCGCTTTCCGTCCTTCACGGTGATGGTTCCCTTGGCGCCTACCGTGTCAGTGGCCTCGGCAATGAGGCGGCCGATCTCGGTGTCACCGTTGGCCGATAAGGTGGCCACCTGCTGAATCTCCTCGCGGGTCTCCACCGTCTTCGACATTTCCTTGAGCTTCTGCTTGACGACGTCCACGGCCAGCATGGCGCCGCGACGAATCTCCAACGGATTGGCACCCATGGTGATTTGGCTGAAGCCTTCCTTGGCGATGGCGCGAGCCAGCACTGTGGCCGTGGTGGTGCCGTCTCCGGCAGACTCGTTTGTCTTAGTAGCCACATCCTGGACCAGCTTGGCACCCAGGTTCATGTGCTGGTCGTGCAGAGCAATAGAACGGGCAACGGTGAAGCCATCCTTGGTGATCTTGGGCGAAGTCCAGGGCCGCTCAACGATAACACTGCGGCCCTTGGGACCCATGGTGACGGCCACGGCATTGGTCAGCACGTCCACGCCTCGGATCATGAGGGCTCTCACCTCGGGGCCAAAGCGCACTTCCTTGGAGTACATCCGGGCAAAACAGCGACTCGCCAGGACCGACTTGGACACTCGCGACCGAAACATGTTTGCTGGCAAAAACTCGTACAATTGTTCAAGGGGACTTTCTTATTTTTTGGGACAGGTCAGACTGCACGATCAAGCGAGATGATTGCAAATAAACTATAAAGCCAGGACTGACTGTTGGGGAGAGGGTTCTGGCGTAGCCTACTCTCGGCGTCAAGGGGGGCCGAAATATGAAAAAGGTTCCTAATATATATAAAGTTCCTAAAATCCACTTCCCCTTGAAGCTAATGCCGATACGTCGCTCCCAGGACATTCTCTTGATGGTCAGTCCCGAAGAGTTTTGTGTTCCAACCTTAGTCAAAAGTCTTAATGATTTCCATTTCCCCAACAGTTACACCCACCATGCTGAGGGTCTGAGCGACCGCGATTAAATTGGATCTCATCACAGCTACGTTCAAGCAATTAATACTTTCACTTTTATTTCAAAAGGACTTCTGTTTGTAATTGCCTGGGAAATGTCGCCCAATTAGGGTTATGGGGGCTGCGCGACCTTTACGGCCCTTTTGTGGCCAATAATAATTACTAAAATTTCAACTCGCGGCCATCGTTAAAGCCAGGCTATCACGGACTTTCCGGTCGCCTAATCCGACTTTCGACGCCAGCCGAATGTGCTCGCATTCCCACCAGGATAAGATGGCTAAATACGAAACGGCATCAGATAAAAACAAAAGCAGATTTGTCTTTCCCCATCCTGGCACAAAAGCGAGGAAATCCGCACCACACACTGGAGAGAGAGCTAAGCCGACAGCCCCGAGCAAAACGCCAGCAGCCCAGGCTGAAATCCTTATCCTGCTCCAGCTCCACGCGATTCCTATTCCCGCTCCTTACCCATATCCTTTTCGGAGGTTTTCCAAATGCGTAAAAACTCAATAGCTGCGCATTTGTCGGGGGGGCTGCGATGGGGATTGGAATTGGGAGCTCAGGATCGACATGGGTCCCGGGTTGAGTGAGATGCCAGATAGCAGCGAAGTAGCAGGGTGTGAGAAGGGCGAAAGCGAATTTATTGGAGTCATGTGCTGATAAGCGTTGGCTTCCCAATGCCAATGCCAAATTACAATGTTATAATCGGGGAGAGGCTGTGTGAAATTCCTGGAAAAGCATCGAATTGATTGTACTCTATCAGCATAGCAAATCAATTGCTATTGAAATCTATTATTAAATGAACATGTAGTTAAAAGTAACATTCTCAGGCATAAACTTTAACATTGGTTTCAAACTCAAACTTCATTAAAAAAATGTTAGCCTCAAAATTGAACTCAAGACCT
>JAEIIM010068102.1:0-10571 GCA_018874515.1 Drosophila greeni | reverse complement strand
TTAATTTTAATCTTAAATGCATAGATAATAAAAACTTGCAAGCGAAACAAGTCTTTATTGGATTTAATTTTCCAATTTAAAGCTTTATATCCAGAAGATGGAATATTAAAATTTTTATAACACTTTTTATTACACTTCAAACAATTTAACTACTTCAAAACTATTTTTTTAAGACCCATAAATCCCTTTTTGAGGGCTGTTCCGAGGAACACGGCTCCCCCATTCGATAGTCGGAGCTATCGACGGCGCCATGGCAACCAGTCAGTGGTCCGGACCCAGGACTGGAGTCCAAACTGAACCCCAACAACGCAGCAGGCGGCGGAGCAAACAATAAACAAACATCAAACGGGGTAACCACAGCAGCAGCAGACACTGGCTTTTCAGTAACATTTTTACATTCGGCATCGCCTCGCACCGGCTAGCTCTCTCTCTCTGTCCCGACTCTAAACATCCGTATCAGGCTCATAAAAATTAAATCGCCTTCGTGGAGCCATCCTCGAATCTTCCGGACCACGAGCCGGATCTTAGATGGTATCGCCGCGCAAGCCGGCAATGTCCTTTAACTCGGCAATACCTCGCTTGAGTCCTAAAAATCAGATGGCGTGAGTTTAGATAATCCTCCTCCAGTTCTACCAATCTTTACTTTCCGCAACTACCCTCCGCAGAACGTCGGCCAAAAGCTGTGAGAGCCTATTCTCGGCCAGCTCCCGGGAATCGGCCAGTTTGATCTATCAGCGGAAGCAGCCACTGCCGCAGCATCGTGGCGGCATGAAGGGTTCAAGCAACGGCAGCCTCCGCCAGCCGGCAATGGTGGCCTCGGCACAGAACCACAGTGAGATCCATCAGCGTGTCATGTCCGCGAGGAATCTGCGGGCCAAGACCTTCCAGAACCAACTGGCCGATGCCCAGGCGGAGATAGCGAATCTGGCGCACGAGAACCGGATGCTCCGCACGCTCCACAACCGCCAGTCGACGGCGCTGAACAAGTACGAGTCCAACAACGCGGAGCTGCCGCAGTTGCTGCACTCGCACGCCGAGGAGCTGCGCGTCTGGCAGACCAAGTACCGCAATCTCCAGGCGGTAAACAAGGATCTGGAGCAGAAGCTCAAGCAGAAAGAGGCGGTTATCCTGTCGCTGAGCGATCAGAATAAGCACTACAGTCAGCTCAACAAGGATAAGTATGTGTTCTTATGATTTTTAGTTCGTTAGCTTATCTTATTTATTATTTGTATTAATTTTAATTTCTAAATCTAAATCCTGTAATCCCCTACTTATCTAGGAACCTTGACGAGCGCCAGAAGCTGCAGGAGAAGCTGCGTTCCCTGGAGCAGCGTCTCGAGGACAAGGACAATGACATGAAGCTGATGGCCCGGAAGGTGCAGCTGGAGTCCAAGAACTTCCGCCAGCAGCTGCTCAACGAGCAGAAGAAATGCAAGGAGGTGATGCTGAAGCTGGAAAAGTCCAAGCTCGAGATCAGCGGCTATCGCAAGCTGGAGGAATACACTGTGAGTACAAATGCAACCATATATGTTAATCTGGAACAAAACAAGCAAATTCACTCCCGCCATAGCTCGGCACCGACAAGGTTAATCCCTTGGCTTCCGGACGCCGCACCAAGCTGAGCGGCGTAAACGAGGAGCCGGACAAGATCGACAAGCTGGAGAAATCCCTGGAGATGCTCGACAAGGCGATCGAGAAGAACAGCCAGATGGAGTTCAGCGCCCTGACGGATGTACTGGAGTCGGACACGTACTTCGACTTCGAGAAGGACGAGGCAGAGGACAAGAGTGCCCCGTGCACTCCGCCGACTCCGCAGCCGGAGCGACAGGCGGCTGGTGGACGCGGCGGGAAGCTCACCTTGCCGCCGGCCAACAACAAGCCCAAGATAGCCCCAAACCAGAGCCGCTCCACCCTGAGCCAAGTGCTCTCAGCGCAGGCAAAAACGCCACTGGCCGCAGCAGCAGCCACTGGAAAGAGTGGCAATGCAAGACACCGCTTAATGGCTGCTCCCAAGGCGGACAGTATTCCGGCCAGCAAGCGACGCGATTCGGGTGGCCTGTCTAAGATACCTTCCGCCGAGGGCAAGTCCAAGCAGACGTCGCTAAAGTCCGTGGATTACGACTACGAGGATGACTACGAGCCGGTCGGCGAAGATGAGGACGGGACAGATGCCTACGGCCTTATGTCCAAAATGTGCGAGCAGGGATCAGAGGATCCCGAGGAGAACAGTGATGCCAACGATGCCAGCCTGGTGAAATACACTGCATACCTGGACAATAAGAGCAGCGAGGGCGATCTGCTGGAAGAGTCACAGGAAGAGGACGAGGGGACGGACGGCCAGGACACAAACCGCACTGATGAGGTAAGGTCCTGCAGGTCCTTATAATGTACAATTTCAGCATTTTCTCCTTTTTTGCAGTCCCAGGATAGTAGCATTCAGGCTCCACGCCTCAAGGAGAACATGTCCAGCCTGCGCAAGCAGATCTCCGATGATTACAAGGAGCGCGAGAGCTTCCTGAAGACGTTCTGCCGCCAGGCGAGCAACAGCAATATGCGCGACGATCCGGCGCCCAAGAAGCGGAACAGCATTGCCAGCGGAGCGGCGGCCAGCAGCCACATGACCGGCAGCCGCAAGCACGCCCTCTTGGCCGCTTTAAAGACGATCGACGACAACAAGAGCCAGGACTAGGGCAGCACACTGCGTTAGTTCCCACAACAATGTTAGTCCCTAATCTGTGTTGAGTTATCTATATATTTTCCAAACTGAGACCAGCTCTTCCGACCCCGCTGGAGCAGCTGCAGCGAACGGTGTCGGAACAC
Organism: Drosophila greeni; assembly: GCA_018874515.1. Lineage (NCBI taxonomy): Eukaryota > Metazoa > Arthropoda > Insecta > Diptera > Drosophilidae > Drosophila > Drosophila greeni. Next base: position 7,751 of record JAEIIM010068102.1, on the reverse strand, counting down.
AATAGCACCGATTTTTGTAGCTGGTCCAGCGTCGGAAGTGCAGGCGTTGAGTAAATTCTAATTGAAATGTAGCCAAGTTTCGGTTGTTATTTGGGTTTTGGAAAAGATTCTTGATTTCTGAAATTTAAAATTTATTTATACCTATTTTTTTTATACATTTTCAAGAAGCTAATAGTAAAAACCTTACAGGGGCCTCACCTCACAAAACACAACGAAGTCCTAAGCAGACTGCTTCCCTCGCATCTTGCTGATGGCCCGCGACACCTTCTTGCGCAGCTCCTTCTGGCGCCGCTCCTTGGATGCCATCTTTTCGCTCTTTTTCTCCCGATAGTTCTTGATCCGCTTCTTGGTCTCCAGGCGTTCGCGATTGCGCTTGTCCCTGTAGTTCGTCGTGATCATCTTCATCATCTTGGCTACCTTCTGTTCGTACGGCGAGTTGATCACGGCCACACGTTGCAGCGCTGCCTTCGGATTTTCGGGCCCCAGCTTCGGCTTGTCCTTGTAGGGCAGCGCCCGCTGCAGGGCTTTGGGTATGGTCAGCGGCCGGAATATCTTCTCCTTGCGAACAATCTCCGTGTACATGCTGTCCGGCTGGGCGGCATTCTGCAGGGCCCGCTCTCGCTTCAGCTGGCCCAGCGTCTTCATGCCCTGCCACTGGCTCTTCTGCTCGGGCGGCAGGAGAAGCGAGGTTATGGGTGCATAGAATCGGGGAACTTCCACCCGGAACCAGGTACGGCAGAAGACGATGTCGCTGAGCAGAATCTTGTCCTCAAAGGTGGCGCGATAGGAGCCCTCGGGCGTGTGGTGAGACTTCTTGATTTGTCCACGGATGCCGGAAACCGTCTTTATCTTGGCTCCCTCGAACTTGGCCACCTCCAGAGACGAGTTGAACATGTCCTTGATGAAAGCGGTCTTCTTGTAGATCTTAAAGGGGTGCCCCACCAGCTTGAGCTTCTTCATGATCTGCGAGGACTTATCGAGTTCGGTAACGCAGCCCGTTGCCGCTATCCGGAAGCCCAGCCGTTGCATCTCTTCCTGATCCTGGCGCACCGTCTGCAGAGCTAGAAAGCCCGTATTTTGAGGAGTGATCGGGCCCCAGAAGGTCATGCTGCAGGTTACGTGGTTGGGCGTGTACTTGAGGTAGCGCTGCCGGAAGTTGTCCTCTACTTTGGCGAAAATGGCCACCGTTTGGAAGCGGCGCCAGCCCATCGAAACGATAAGGGGATCGCCCGTCTTGAGGATCTTCTTATACCAGCGATGCTTCTTCACCTTGCAGTTGACGTAGCCAACGTTCTCCTCGGTCATATTTAAGGCACCCACCAGAACAGGATAGCTGGCATCGAAATTCTCCACAAACTCAGCGGGCAGCTGCTTGAATCCCAGGCGAACATATAGCCCTGGCCGATAGCCTTCGATTTGGATGCGAAACTCGTTGTCCAAATGTGCAAACTCGCTCTTGTTCAGCTCACTCTGGCGCTGGGCCTCTGCCTTGAGGTCCTCGTAAAAGGAATGATCGCCAGTAATGCGACCAGTGTCCTCTTCTCCCTTGCCTTCGCCACTGTTATCGTACTCAGCATCGAATTTGGCCTTAAGCTTAAGCTTCTTCGCCATTAGCTCGGCCTTGGTCAGGTTCTCCTCTTCCACGCGAGTCATTTTACGCTTGGTACCTGCTGCAGATTCCCCTGTCTTCGAACCCTCGTCATCGGATTCTCCGTCGCCATCTGCCTTGGGTTTGCCGCTGTGCTGCTGGCCCGTCTCGAGGTCCTCAAAGTCACCGTATACCTCGCTCTCAGCATCACTCATGTCGTCCATCTTGAGCAGATTCTCGGCATCCTCGCTGGCCTTCCACTTGCCGGTCACGAAGCAGTTCTTGATCAGGGCCTTGTTCTCCTCCGACAGCCAATCGCGAGTGGCATCTGAAAGAGGTTAGATTTGGGTCATAAAGCCCAAAAAATATATACAAATCTACTTACCACCCTGGTACTCAAAGAAGCAGCGCTCGTCCTTATCTTGAATGTCCCTGTCCTTCTGTTGTTGGCTCTGCTTCTTGGCGGCCACTCGGAAAAGTCCACCCAATTCCTCCTCTGAGTCTTCGGCATCCTCTTCCCCTTCCGCCTCCTGTTGGCTGCGTTCCTTCTGATTGTAGACGCCGTAGACGAGGCGCATCAGGTTCTTGGACTCCGAGTGACGCTGCAGAAAGGCATCGCGTGCCTTTTGGGCAAGGTTCTTTTTCCAGCTCATATTGCTGGCCATAACACGGGCCTCCTCATCGTCTGAATCGGATTCGTTGGTGGTTTTAACGCCGCCTAGACTTTGGTACTCCTCGTCGCCAGAAGAGGCGGCATCAGAGTCCTCAGCATCCTCCTCTACCTCGCTGTCTTCGCAACGCCAATCGTCCGCATCAAACTCATCCTGCTCCTCGTCACTGCCAGCAGCTTCCAGACCGGAATCCTCGCCCTCTTCATCCTCTTCATCGTCACTGCTTTCATCCTCTGCCTCCTCTTCGTCGATGTCGTTGCGAAAGTCTTTCGATTTGATGGGCTTGGCATCGGAGAAGAGACGGAATTCCTGCTGTTCCATCTGCTCATCAATGGTGGCTTTCTTGTCGATCAGCTTGCTGACCAGTTCCGCCTGCTCCGCAGCCTCCGCGCTCTGCTCCTGCTCTTTGTGCGAGTGAGAGCCCTGCAGCTCGATGTACACAGCATCCTTGTCGTAGACAATGCCACCAACTCCGGACATGGGAGCATACAGCAAGCGCTCCTTCTCCAGCAGACTTCGCTTCTTTTCGGTGCCTGGGAGTGGACAGGGATCGGGAATAGCGCTTAACTCATCGATGCGGGCATCGCCCAGCCCGGCGATATGCACCATATGCTCTTGCTTGAGGGCCACGCCGCGCACATATCCGTACAGAACTACTTCGCGGTCGCATTTCGGATCGCGGCGCACACGATCTGTGTTGGTGACATCCTCCACCCGATCCACGAGAAGATAGCTATGAGCACCGCGCCACTGCAGCGGCCGGAACTTCATTACGGAGATGAACCGTCCCAGGTTCTTGACCTCATTGCGCAAATACTCGCCGTGGAGCAGGCCGGAAAGGTAGAAGAGCTTGGCGCCGTCGTAGACCTCCGTCCAGAAACGATGCTTTAACTCCTTCTTGCGCTTCCGCAGCTGTTTGGGGTTCTTGATCATGTCCAGGTGGGTGAGCACGCCCATTATCTTGGGCATGCCGTGCACCTGGCATATGTTGAGGAACTCGAATATTTCCATCTCGAAGCCATAGCTTGCGTCGCAGAGCAGCAAAACCAGATCCGCGCACTTGGCCACATCGATCATCGAGTTCACGTCGTTGTTGCACTCCAGCAACGTGATCCGGCGCTTCTTCGAGGTCACTATGGTTATGGGACCCTTGATATCCGTCACATTCGTGCGGGTGAAGCTCTTGATGAGGTTCTTGATAAGCGTGGTCTTGCCCACCTTGGGCGGGCCCACCACGGCAATAAGCACCGGTGGCGGTTCATCCGGTGTTTGATCTACCACCGGAATATGCTGCTTCTTGGCCGTAAGATCCTCCTTGCGCCGAAAATTCCTTTCCGCCCGCTGTGCCGAATTGATAGCAAATGCCTTGGGATTCCGTTGGCGGGCAGTTAACTCCGGTTCCTTTTGGTTTGAGTCCTTCTTAGCCTTCTCCTTCTTCTTGTCCGCCTTCACACCGGACTGGCGGGCACGGTGCTGCTTGCGCTTGTCCTGACCGGCATCATCGGCCATCGTTAAAGCGCTTAAATTGCTAAACTTATCAAAATTATTTTCCCAGTTTCGCTGTTTACGCACGTGTTGGACAATGTGACCGCGTTTCTACAGTTTAAATATGCCATCGGAATTTGCTATAACAAATAATACTGAAGTCCGAAAATACTATATTTTAACATTTAAAAATTTTAAATAAATTAATTAATTTGTCTGATTAGTTTAATCTTTTTAAATGCGGCTTACGGATTACCAAAGTATTAAATAGTAATCACTAAACAGTATATGAAAACTTAAATTAATCATATCAAAACGTTGCTCGGGCTTACAGGTTACTGAAAATATGGAAGTTGCCCTTTGTATAAAATCGGTCCTTCCAGCTGGCGATAATTTCAGTGATTTAATCCTTTTACCCTGTAGAAAATACCCGAATCGAATTATTATTATTCAGTTAATTTATTTCAAATGCATTTATTAAATTCTTTGCTAATAATGTCATAGCAAAATTACACGATTAAAAAATAAAAAAAATCATCAGCCAATAAACTGATATTTAAGTACATTTTATATCTTCAAAGTTTTATAATTTTCTATATTCTAAGAAGATTTCGTTGATATCTACAAAAGTATTTATGCATATATCCTTATACCAACGTGAGTAACTTTCCTGCCAGGCACGCTCTCAGCTCTAGCAGTATTTTCCTAATTGTCATCACCAGCCAAGGAGCAGCTAGCGGCGTTTCTCGGTGAGCGCTTTTTCGGTATTTCGCCCCATTTACGGTCACATTTCTGCACTGTGGAAGCAATTTTTCGCAATTTTATATTAATTTCATTGGATCGGATCGCGCAAAATGCTTTGCACTCGCGACGGCAGGCCCTAAAGAGACGCAGAAATCATCAGATTTGCATAGATTCCTTCCACGCAGCACAGCGTTGGGGAAAAGCGTGAAAAGCGAGAAAAGCCACAGCGCCCTGGCACGCAGTGTGTGAGACAGAGTCGGTGAAGGTGAGGAGCTGCGGGACAGTGGGAGAGGGACAGGGCGAAGCCGAAGGAACGAGGAGAGGAGGAGACGGAGAGACGGAAGGCAAAAGTCTTTTAAGGCGACGAAGCAACACAAAAGCCAGGTAACTAGAGGTGATACCATGAAAATCCGGAAAGGAAAGTCCCAGCCGAGATTTTCGACCGGCTTCCACACACTGAAGGAAGTGAAGAAGGGGGGAGGCGGCAGCTGGGAGAATGACCCACTGGGTGGGTGGTGCCTACCAATTTGCAGGTCTTCTGCTTCCGCCGACCTTGCCCTTCTATTGATTTCCGAAAAAAGTGCACCCAGCCATCAGATGCATCAGTGGCAGATGAAGAAGGCACCTCGCAGCTGAAGGTTAAACGTTTCTATCGGTTCAGGGCCAAAACCACAGCGCCACAGTCCGATTTCGTTCTTTATTCTTTGTTCGCCAACGAATGCGCCGAATAAAACAATAAAGAACAGACACCACATATCATATATACACATTATATATACATATATGTATACTCTGCGGACTTGCATACTTTGTTCCCTGTAATATATGCTTAAAAATGTCATTTACCCTTCATTTTGCAGACATGGAGAGTCCTTGTGAGTCGGAGAGCTCGCTGGATGGCGGAACCATGCTGCCACCGAGTCCAGTGTCTCGGGAGCAACTCCAGAAGCGGATCGAGTCGCTCACCCAGCAAAACAAGTGAGTAATACAGCGTCTAGACTCCCATTCTCCTTGCTAACCCGATTCTATGTTTACAGAGTTCTGAAAGCCGAGCTGGACACCTTCAAGACAAAGTGCAAGGTGGTGCAAGAGGAGAATCGCTGCCTCAAACAGGCCTCGGTCATAATTGTTAGTAAAACTTATATTCATAAAAAAAACATTCTAGATCGGTTATTCAACTTGAACTTCATATCCACAGCAAGCCAAAGCCGAGCAGGAGGAGGAATACATCTCGAACACTCTGCTGAAGAAGATTCAGGCCTTGAAGAAGGAGAAGGAGACACTAGCGCATCACTACGAGCGCGAGGAGGAGTGTCTGACCAATGATCTGTCCCGTAAGCTGGACCAGCTGCGCCAGGAGAAATGCAAGCTAGAGCAGACCCTCGAGCAGGAGCAAGAGTGCCTCGTGAACAAGCTGATGCGCAAAATCGAGAAGCTGCAGGCTGAGACGGACAACAAGCAGACCAACCTCGAGCAGTTGCGCCGCGAAATGGTCGAGCTGGAGAACACACTGGAGCAGGAGCAGGAGGCACTGGTGAACAAGTTGTGGAAGCGCATGGACAAGCTGGAGACCGAGAAGCGGTCGCTGCAGATTAAGCTGGATCAGCCAGTCTCCGATCCGACCACCCCGCGCGACATCACAAACAATGCCCACGCCAATGGCGGCGACACTGCCACCAGCCTAAGCGCTCACATCCAGAACCTGCGCTCCGAAGTGCTGCGTCTGCGCGCCAATCTCGCTGCCGCCCAGAAGGAGACCACCATTAAGATGCAGCAGTACGCGCTGGAGGAGAAGTCCATTCGCGAGGAGAACGCTCGTCTGCAACGAAAACTCAAGCAGGAGGTGGAGCGCCGCGAAGCCCTCTGCCGACACCTCTCAGAATCGGAGTCCTCGTTGGAGATGGACGAGGAGCGCTTCTACAACGAAAGTCTCATGGCCGGTGGCTCTTCGGCCGCAGCGGCGGCAGCTGCAGCAGCAGCTGCCTCGGCGGCCAGCGCCCAGAGGCAGCGCACCATCAGCAGTCCCGTGTCCCATAGCCCCTCAAGCAGCCGTCCCCTCAGCCCGGGTACGGCAGGCCAAAACCGCTGCTACGCCTGTGGCCAGTTAGTGGTGAGTATTGATATGGATAATCCTTTGATCTCTCAATCATGGATTCCTTTATTCCCGCTAGAACCGTCGCGCCAGCGAGCGCTTCATCAAGCCAGCACTGCCAACGCCCATGCTGGGCCTAAACACTTCCGCACCCAATGTGCTGACCACTACGAATCCACTGCTGGGTATTATCGGGTCCGCTAGCTCGTCGGCGTCCGTGTCAGCTGGGAACGCCGCTGGCGGCTTCCTCTCGAATCTGGGCGGCGGTAATGAGCGCTTGAGCCTCGGATCGATGCCACCTGCGGGCGGCGGCAGTGCCACCTTCCTGGCTGGCGGCGGCGGGATGCTGGGCCAGCTGACGGGCACATCCAGTGGTTCGTCGTCGTCGTCTAACCTGATGAACAACATGATCAGTCTGAACAACTCGTCCAGCGGCGGCAATTTGGTCAGCAGCAGCAGCAACTCCTCACTGTCGGCATTCACGCCCACCAATCCGCCCAGCTCGGCGGCTACGGCCTTTATCCAGCCGGCCAGTCCTATGGACACGTCCACCTGCAAGGATTAGGCCGACAATACTGGAGGCAACTGCTCCAAATTTCAGTTTAAAAATCATGATTTATATTTTCACTTTCACACAAACACACACAGAACACACTCTGCTACTCATAAAACACACACAACGCACGCATGCAAGCAACCAGTTAAACGAAAGTAACATAACAAGCAACTTAAGAAAACTTAAAAACACACAAAACAAGAAAATGAAAAAAAAAAAAATAAGAAAGCAACTATGGTAAGCTTCTTCTCCAAGGCGCGGCTCAAAGTCGTCTCATTTATATATGGTTAATATGTATATGTATGTTCTATTTGATCAAAATCTCTTACAACCAATCCTTTCAATATCGGAATTCCTAGGCGATCGAATATTTAACGCTAAAGTTTAAGATTTGAATGTTTTCTACTTTCGCTCGGTTCCAGTTAAGGTTAAGTGAATATTACACCAGATAATGAGGATATAGAGGATATATAGAGGAGGATGGACAGCACACGCAAGCCAGATCGTATGAATTTATATAAACGGTGAATTCTATTCATGTCGAAACCAATTTCCCACGCTTCCGTCGCATGTGGGCCTAAAAATTTTGAAGTATGTATATGTAAGCCAACAAAA
>JAEIIM010067919.1:0-11349 GCA_018874515.1 Drosophila greeni | reverse complement strand
CGTCAAAACAATTAACTAATGCTAATAGCTCTAAGATTTTTATAATACTGATAAAGGGATATCGCCTTAGGATTTGGGGCGCACTTCCCGGTATCTCGTAACTTTAAGGCTATACAAACTTTAAAGTAAGAACAACAGATAACTCTGTTTACCAGATTTTAATTATAAATTAAATAATTATAAACATTTTATCACTTTATTTCAGGTTTTCAGGCTTTTGAAAGGACATTCAAATCCCTATACCGCTGAGTTTCCAATTAAATACTTCATTTTTTTTTGAGTTAATAATAGTTTTTAAAATGTATTTTCACGCCTTTTTTGCAACTGACCTTAATCGCAACTTGTTTTTCCAAGTTGTTGTTCAAGTTCAAGAAAATAGAATGTGTTTGATTACAGAGCTCCCGAGCACACACGACCGACAATTAAGACGCTTCGCAGCAAATTAAAATTGTGTTCGCGTTTTTATACTTCTCAAATAGATCAGAGATAGCGTTTTCAAGTGTCAAAAACTCACCTGTATGGTGAATAGAGTGCTCAACGCGAAACAAACAAATGGTAGAAAAAGGATGAAAGCCATGAGAGAGCAAAATAATTAAAAGTCAAGCATGATGTATCAACTTTTTGAATGCTTCAGCAATAGCGTTATCAAATGCTAGAAATTCATTCACTTGGCAAAAAGAGAGCTACAAACAAACACAAACAAATCGTAATAACCAACGGCAAATAAGTAAGAGAAATGACAAGTCAGGGCATAAAAAACGATGAAGCCAATGAGAAAGAGTAACAGCTGTAAGTTTAAGCAAGATTTAACAATTTTATTTAAGTGTAAAATGTTCTCTTTTTGAAATTTATGCACTTTGTTAAATTTTAAGCTTAACAAACTAAGGCAATTATATTTTCTGTATTAAACGATCTTCGAATAAACGATTACACACAGCCCGCTTATAATGTTAATGTCAAGACCGATGTGGCTTTATAGCAACGATGGCGTAGTGCCTGGGCGATATGACGGGATCAAACAAATCAATTAAATAGCTGCGCTCGTAGCCCAGCTCCTTCAGATACAGCAGGCGGTCCAATAGTATTAGACTTTCTAGCACCGGAGCAAAGGACATTCGCAGCAAATAGAACAAGTCCAAGTAATGCTTATCCTTAGCGTATTCCTGTAAGAGCTCTTGAAGTTCAGCCTCTTTAATAGTTGCCAGCCAAGAAGCTTCCAATTTGGAGGAACACTTCCGAATGTAGTCCGGGAAATCCTCGAACTTACGCACCTTGCCCACCTGCAGTTCGTTCTTTGAGTGCGCCGCATGGCGGCAAACCAGCACCTCCAAGAGAGCCCGGTAGTATAGTGTTATGCTTGGCAACTCCTTGGCATCCAGGGTTCTCTCAATGGACTGAGCCGCCAGCATCCGGGCATTGCGACCCATTCGGACTTGTCGTTCCCGAAGATACTGACTCAAGGGAAAGCCAAAATCAGTTTGCATGTCCATCAGAGCCTTGTTGCCAAAGAACTCCTGTTTGGAGAAGCGTTCCCTTAGAAGGTGATAGCAGCAGCCAATATTACAGAGCAGCCGGCAGTCTGATTGGGCGTGGAAGACCTGCAGGCAAGTGGAAGCTAGATTACCGCAGGTATGGAGCCCAGTCAGGCAAATGTTGTTCTGCTTGCCTACTCCTGCCAACTGAGGAAAATGCTCGGCTAGTAACTCGCCGAAATTAAGTTCTGTCGTTATAAATCTGGCTGTGGTTTTGTAGCTATCCAAAGAAGGAGCACTCTTTGGGGCATCTCGGGTGGGTGACTTCTTGCCACGCCTCTTAGGAGTGATGCCTTGACTCTGCTGCTCTGCACGTTCCGTAAGACCATTCCAAGCGCGCTGAAATATAAATATAAACAAATATATAAATATTTTATTATTCTCAAAGTTATTTAAATTTGAATTAAACTGACTTTGCTGAATTACCCAACACTGCATTTGTCAGCCATAACTGATATATCGCTACTGATGTACTTTCCCATCCCTATCACTCTTCTTCTTCCTCGACAACGCGAAAAACGTTTTGCCGGTTTTTCCGCATTATTTTCCTGTTTTCCCCGTAAAAACCGACTAAAATCACACAAACACCATGTCGGCTGGCATGCCCATCAACCCCAAGCCCTTCCTGAACGGCCTAACGGGAAAACCAGTGCTGGTGAAGCTAAAGTGGGGCCAGGAGTACAAAGGCTTCCTGGTCTCCGTCGATGGATATATGAACATGCAGCTGGCCAACACGGAAGAGGTGATCGAGGGCTCTGTTACCGGTAATCTCGGCGAGGTACTCATCCGCTGCAACAACGTGCTGTATATCAAGGGCATGGAGGACGACGACGAGGAGGGCGAAATGCGGGATTAGCAAGAGCTTGCGAGGAGGAAGCCACTAACTTAAGTCTATGAAAATAATGAAATAAAGCTAATTATATTTTGTAGTCGAAGTGTACCTGCAGTTTGCGATTCCGGTTCAGAGCGTTCTCTGTGTTGGCAGCATTGGCATCGATGCCGAGCACGCGGTGACCATACTGGAGCGCTAGACGGGACGAGAGATAACCCTTGCCATCGCCTGCATCCACAATGCAGCAATCCTGGCTGGAGTTCTTCACAAGATGATCCACCAATGCAGCTGTTAGCTCCACCTAGACGGGAACACCAAAAGATTAAGATCTTTTTGGTCTTTAGAATCTGTGGAGTTCTCCTACCTCATGGCACTTTTTGGCGCTCATAAACTCTCGAATGCTTAACTGAGCGGCGTTCTGTCCCTCAACGAGCTCCTCCACACTGGTCAACAGCTCTGGGTGGAGCGACAAACGTTCCTGCTCGCCTTGGGCTAAAAAACTTTTCCACTCAAGGAATGAGTTTTTCGATTCACTTCCCTGCCAAAAGAGATGCTCAATGGCTAGATCCACATCTTCTTTCCCTGCGATTTCCTTTCTCAAAGCCTCTGGTAGAAAGTTGTCCCAATGTTGGTCCGTCAAGTAGTTCACCATGTGGCAATTCACAAAGTCCCAGTGGGGATGAAGGTAGGCAAGCAAGCCGTCAATCCGCCTCTGCAACTGTGCTACTCCAACCTTTGACATTCTGCTAAAAACTGTAATCTTTGCGTTCCGTGGCGGTGGGTTCAGGCGAGGCTGTTCCTGTGCTCCTCTTGGATCCCAACAAGGCACGAAGTCGACGCTGGGAGTTTCGGATGGTTTCCACGGCTCCCACTATGTCCGCTTCCGGATCGTTGGTCCGGGGAAACTCCTCGATGAGCGTGCGCAGCTGCTCCAGGCTGCGACGTACCTTTTCCGTGTGCTTCAGCTGCTGCTGGGCAACCACCTGGCCGAGGATCCGGCCCAGTTCCTCGCCCAATTGAACACCCTGGGCGTAGCCCAATTTGTAGCCCTCCTCGTTGCCCTGCTCCTGGCCGTCGGCTAATCCCTCCTCGTATCCCAGGCGAGCCTGTTTCTCCTCGGTGAGCACAATATCGTCAAACAGATCGTTTATATCCCGCGATGGAGATGTCATCATTTGACCAGTTGGTGGACTTCTGCGACTTGGAGTCTACCTTTTTTTATAATTCACTTTTTGAGTATATTTTTAACTTATCATTTAATTTAATATTAAAATCGTGATATGATTTTAGCCAAAATGTGTTTCCAATTCGGGTGTTTTCCAACACTCAAGCTGTGTATCAAAGGTATTCCCGCACGTTATTCAAATTTAATCAGGGGTATTCACTTACTAAACTTTAAACCCAAATTAAAATTCCTTAATTTTTTCAGTTGTTAATTTTATTCAACTGTTTTTACTTGTTGCTAATTTGGCATGCTCGCTTCGGCAGAGAATTTGGAATTCTTTCTAGAAATTGGTATAATTAAGCTAGTGAAGCCAGTGCTTTAAGCCAGCCAAAGGCACAATAACCGGTGCTAAAGCTAAGTGTGGAGATTCCCGCTGCATCCACTAGTTCCAGACCTCGTCGTCCTCCTCGGAGCGGGCTTCATCGCTGCTCAGGGATTCCTTGCGTGGCTGCAAGGACGCCGGAATCACGCGCGACAGCTGCTGCATCAGGGTATTGCCACCGGCAGTGGCCTCTCCAGGATTCTGGCTACCGGAGATTCCCTTGCGTCGCAGCATCAGCTTGTTGTGCAGGTCCGCCATCAGATCCCCCGATGTTGATGTTACGGCTCCCGCCTTCGACCTTGTGTTGTCCACCACGTCGAGTGGTGCAGCCGCCTTGGATCGCAGTCGTCCCCCGGATGCGCCTCCAGCATTCCGTATGGCAGCCATGAGCTCCGACCTTGGATCTACAGTTTGAGGAGGGGGTGGAGGCATTCTAAGGGGCGTGGAAGGAGAGGGAGACAGCGGCTTAACAGCTCCTTTGGTGGGAAAAGGTGGTGACAGCGGTCTATAGGCCTCCTCCGGTGGCGGAGGCGGTGGCGGTGGTGGAGGTGGTGGCGGCGGTGGTGGTAAAGTCCTAGGTGGTGCCTGCAGCTGTGCTTGCAGCTGTGCCTGTCGATTCTTATTCGGCCCTGGAATGTGGGTCTGGGCCGCAATGGCCTGCACCGTGATCTCTTGCTCTTCCAATCCCAAGTCCGGTAGCTCCAGTAGGCCAGGCAGATCAGGCAGCTCCCCGAACTGGTACGACGGCGCAATGGGAGTCTTTTCCTCCACAGGCTGGTATTTCAGATCGTTGGCTATTCCGGGCAGATCGGGCAGATCGAGGGGCACATCGATGGCCGGCGCAGCATGAGCGGCAGGATTGTAGCGCAGATCGCCGGCTGGAGTGGCCAGCTTGGTGGCGCCATAAGCCAGCGATCGCGGGGCCGGAGCGAGCAGATCTTCGGTCAGGTTCTTTAAAGGCTGACTGGCTACGCGCCGAGCGCTTTGAGGAGGCAGTGTTCGTTTCCAGGCATTCAAGTCCTCACCATAGGCGAACTCATTGGTGTTGAAGCGCATCAGCGTGGGGACCGAGTAAACTCCGGCAGCGGAAAGGTCTCCCAGGCCGGCAGAGCGATTGGTCGTTTTACGCTCGGTTACCAGCGACGACTCGTGCTCCCGGTCGCCGCGCACATGGAAGAGGACAGCCTCCTCATTGGGGTCGTTGTTGCTGCTGCCGCTGTATCCCGGATGCGACAGCTGCTCCGGACGTGGGTGCGGCCGCTCCTCCATTAGCTTAGTCGCCACCTGTGGGAAGGTGGCCGGCAGGGGGGCCAGGATGTCGCTGGCCGGGAATCTTGCTGGGGCAAAGATCTGTATAGCCCGCTTAGAGCCCACGAGCGCATCGATTTTCGCCTGGGCTCGCTTCACACGGCTGTTTATGTCGTCAACCTTTGATCCATTCCTTGCCAAGCGAGCATCGATTCGCTCGAAAATAGAGTTTATAGTTTTGTGTAGACAGTCCAGCGACTGGGCTGCTTTGATTATGGTCTCCTGGTGGTGCAGGTCGGTTGGAATTATGGACACCTGGTAGGCGCTGCGCAAGTAGGGCGCTTCTTCGTCCATTTTTTGTTGGCAAAATAAAAAAAATAAAGTTTATCTGCGCCCTTTGTGTGACCAGCGCGCGATGACTCAGAATTACTTCCAGCGTTTATACGATGCTTTGTTTATGTTTCTCATGAAAAGCTTAAATTACTTCCTAGAGATAATTTTTGTAAAAGGATTATCATTGGGGGCAGTTGAAATCTTGATATTCACAGAAGAATGGTATAAAATAAACCGGAAGTGCAGTCCAAGCATTCAGGACTTGCTCTGGCGAACCAGTGTGGCCAGTCTTAGTTCACAAATTGCCGGTAGGAATTCGGAACAAGAAAGCTTTGTTTTGTTTTTAGCATCCACACAGAATGGACGAATTCGACGATGATTCCTTCAACGATGCCTTGGGCTCTATGGAAATGCCGACGGCTGCGAAGCATCCCAAGGTCCAGGAGCCCCCGAAGGCGACAGTTGTAGCCAGCACTAGCAGCAATCCCATTGCAACTGCAGCTCCTGCCGCCAAGCCGGCTTCCAATCCTCACAGTGTCCTTGTGCACAGCAAACAGCGAGGAAATCCCATCCTGAAATCCATTCTCAATGTTCCGCTGGAGTTTCGTGATGACATTATACCTGACTACGTGGTAGGACGCACTTCTTGCGTCCTGTATTTGTCCCTGAAGTACCACAATCTCAATCCGGATTACATATGTCAAAGGCTGAAGGCTCTGGGCAAGATGTACGAACTGCGAGTGCTGCTGGTCCAGGTGGACACCCCAGAGCCGCACAATGCCCTCAAGAGCTTGACCAGGATATCACTCCTGGCAGACTTGACCATGATGCTGGCCTGGAATGCCGAGGAGGCAGGAAAGATTATTGAGACATACAAACAGTTTGAAAAACGGCCGCCAGACCTGATTATGGAACGTGTAGAGTCCAATCCGCATCAGAAGGTAAATATGATGAAATACAAATTGCTTTTGAGAAATGTAAACTCCCGTTTTAGCTAGTGGCTGCTTTGACTAACATCAAGCCGGTGAACAAAACGGATGCCGTGACCCTGCTGCAAACCTTTGGAAATCTGGGCAACATCATCACTGCCAGCGAGGAGCGGCTCTCCCAGGTGATGGGCCTGGGTCCGCGGAAGGCCAAGAGGTTGTACAAAACCCTGCAGGAGCCGTTCCTCAGCAAGTAGAGAGACTATTTCGTCCGTCATTTTAATACTTTAATTTCTTAGTAGGAAGAAACTGTACAAAAAATCAAGTTGCATTATTGTTTAACATCTTAAATATACCACCACACATATGTATTGATCGGCTGGCTACTCTGTCACCTTCCATATTTTAATAGTGCCGTCGTCGCTACAGGATATAAGTTGGCCGGCCACTGCTGGATTCCACTTCACTGAATTTACGTCCTGCTCGTGGGCGCTCTCCTCTGCTGTTAGTTGCTCGAATGTGGGCTCATCTGGCTTGGAGTCGCTGCACTCCTTGAATATCCGGATGCCATCGTCTCCGCAAGCACTGGCTATCAGACCCGTCAGCTTGCACCAGGACACATCGTAGACGGCTCGCGAATGCTGACCGGAGAGGGTGCATACGCATTTCCACACCGTCTGCTTGTCGGGCGTGGCCACGCCGGCCTCGTTACCCGGATGATAGGCACGCCAGATCTTCAACGTGGTGTCATCACTGCACGAAACCAGGCGCTCTCCGTCGGCATCAAAGTCAATTCCCCAAACGGTGCTCGTGTGTGAGGATAGCGTCGCAGTGCAGTCCCAATCGTTGTCCAGTGCATCCTCGGCAAACATCTTGATGGTATTGTCGTACGAAGCGGAGGCCAGGATCTCCTTTGTTGGATGCCACACGACACGCTTCACGTCCTGTGTGTGCGGATTCAAGACGGCTGCGCACTCGAATTCATCGTCGCCTGCCACTTCCCAGATCCACACAGACTTGTCGCGCGAACAGGTGGCGAGCAGCCCACCGGAGCGCGACCAACTAACGCTCTTTACCTCGTTTTCGTGTCCCTCCAAGGTGGCGTTGCATTCGAACTCTCCCGAGGATTTTGACCAAATTGCCGTGGTGGCATCAAAGCTGGCCGAGGCCAAGAACTGACCGCACGGGGACCACTGTATCTCGCGAATGGTGCGCTTGTGTCCGTCGGATAGAATGGTCTTGGTGCTCCAAGTGTTTCCGGTAAGGGCCCATATCCGGATGGCTTTGTCCTCGCCGCACGAGGCGAACACGTTGCCCTTGGGATGCCAGGCTACTCCCCAGATACGTCCCTTGTGGCCCTGCAGCGTGTGCTCCAGAAGTAAACGTCCCATTTCTATCTTAAGTGGATAAATCACTGTCTGTACGGATTTTGATAACAAAGGTGCTTGAGGCAAGAAGAAGAATGCGACATGGCAACAGCTGTTATCAGTGTTGGTCACCGTTTAACTTCTGGCAGTGCTTCCAGCTATAACTATCCCCTTAAATTTTTAAAATTATTTTTATTTTTTGTATTCTTTAAATTTTCATTTTACACATAAATTATATGTATTTAAAAAATATTTTTCTTTATAAATAAATTCATGTTTCGTTTTTGTCCCTTTATAAAACTGCCAGCACTGATGGCCGACAGTGTTGCGCAACGTTGGGTGCCGATTTTCTTATCAGCACTTGTGGAGAAAGTTGTGTATTGTGAATTTTGTGTTTTGCTGATGCTGATAAGAAAATGAACGGATTGATCGTATTCAACAGCGCCAGCGACGTTGTGTACCAGAACTTAAACACTCCACTGACGCAGAAGATAAAAAATGTGGCCGTTGCACAGGGCTTGCTGCCGGCGGGGGAGCAGGAACCCGGGAGCCCCTTGGACAGCAACATATTGCTGCAGATATTCAGCCCCATTGTTGGATCCCAGCGGATAATGCAGTGTCAGTTCGACAACGCCTACTCCAGCCTCCAGTGCGAACAGGGATTTAACTTGGTGTTCGGGGAACTCCTCGGTTTCACCTTCCTGAAGATTGGACACATTCCCGTCGAGCAGCTGGGGCGGCAGATGGGTGTGGCCATTACGCTCACCCGGTATTGCTACGGTGCAAACTTGTTTGCCGCCCAGGCTGGGGCCATGCAGCAGGAGCTGCTAACGCAGTGCCTCGACTGCTATGAGAGCCTGTTGGGCGAGGAGGACCAGGCGTATCTCCTGGAAGCCATGCCCAAGCTACTGGTCAACGCAGAGCTGAAGAGGACTATACACCTGACCCTGGATGCCACTCTGGAGCACCTACGACAGCTGGGCTTGCCCAGGGCCCACGCACTATTGTTCGTTTCGCACAAACTGCTGGCCGTCAATAGCACCGGGCAGGCTCTGCCGCTCTCCGCCGCCGATCTACTCTTCCTCAGCCTCATGTCGCGAGCTATGCAGTCGCCAAAGTCACCGGCTCAACGGGCAGTGGCTGTGTTCCTCCAGGGAGTTTCCCATGACGTGAATTCCGGCTGCGTTCCGAGTATCGTACACATTTCCCGCTTGCACGGCAACCAGGTGCTCCTCCAGATCATCGAGTATGCCAACATGCCCCTGACCAGCTGCATCTATGACTCCTTCTTCGTGCTCCAGAAGATCATATCCGTGCAGCACCAGGGGGATTCCGATGCCCTGAAGCCCGCCTACGAGAATCTCGAGTCCTTTGTGGGCCAAACCCTGACCGCATTGAAGAGATACGCCAAGCAGCGACCGGAGGACATGGAAAACTGCTACAAAAAGTTTGCTACCAAGTGGGAAAACCTGAGGAAGATGTACGTTGAGTACTTCAAGAACTTCGAGCGAGAAATGCTCGTCAGGATCGAGTCGAATTTACCATCGTTTGGGGAGGAACTGAAGCAGCTCTTTACGCTGGCCTGCTGCGACAGCTCGAGTGTCCACGAGTTGGATCAGCTCGCCGATACGGCGGCCAATGTAGAGGCTAAACTCTTGGAATTCGCGGAATTCCTGGCAGTCAAGGCGACCCGCAATTTATCTATTGATGCATATCTGGAGGACTTTCCTGGCCTAGTGCACTTTATGTATGTAAACCGGAGCAGCGGACACATGCTGGCACCGGACCTGCGGCCCAACCAGCTGGTGCCCAAGACGAAGCTTTGGAGCATGGTGGAAATAGCGCGTAGCTACTTAAAGAAGGGACAGACCACGGTGATGTGGAAGGACAAGGCCTTCCACTACTCGTACTTCCTCTGGTTCGAGGACCAGTCGGGCAGCACCCTCAGCACCTCTCTAGATTTGCAGCAACACTTCCTGGTCACGGGAGCGGCCAGTGGCAATGGAACGAAATCTCCAACTGAACCAGGTGCCCTTACCATGGACTACTACCACGATCTGGCCGAGCTGTGCTTTCCCAAAATCTCACCGGGAAAAGTCCGCGTCTATGAGTTATACTGCATTCACCTGGGACTCGTAACGGCCACCTGCGCTGTAGAGCATGCTCGTCGCCTGGTGGCCACCATCAGCGACGTGGTGGGCGAGGAGACGTTTTAATCATTCTTAATTTTAACCATTTGCCATCTTAGCATTCCATGCCACATTCCCAGCGCTCGCGCAAGATTCTAGTCAATTCACGAGGCTCCCCGAGGAGGTAATCCTCACGAAATTTGTTATTCTAAGGACAACTATCCATTGTTATAGGCTAAACAACCATCATGATATTTGTAAACTCCTTTCCCATCACCTTAAATCGGCAATAAAAACGTAACAATATGTTTATTGAGTCTCTGGCGTCTGCGCCTTCTTTAGCTCCTCCAGCCTCTCCAGGAAGAAGGACTTGCGAGCCGTCAGCGGCATTGATTTCTGGCGAAGCATGTAGTTCTCATTGCCCAAGGCGGTGTAGGTGTCGTCGCCAATCAGTTCCCGCAGCGCAATGTTCTTCTTTAAATGCTTATCGTAAAAGCTGGCTCCGGCGGCCACAAACTGGGGTCCCATGGTGGCTAGCTTCTTGTCGATATCTGCGTCCGTGGCCACTTGATGGTAGTCTTTCATAAAGCACCAGATGCCGGTGCCGAAGAGACCCAGAATGCTGTACAAAACGAAGCGAACCTGGGAATTGAACAACCAATTAGTAAGGATTCCTCCTTGCCAGAGCAATATTCAAACTCACGCTTCCATGGCGGGCAAACAGATTCAGCCGCAGGTTTAGGTAGTGGCCCATGGTGTAGACCATCAGGAAGCTCACGCTTGGAAATATTGAGTTAAGGAGCACTCGGTGGGTTTGCAGTTGCAGGACAGCCTTGCTCAGGCCAAACACCTGCTCGTCGTCGTTCAAGACTATGGCCTCCTCCAGGAGCTTGCCGCTGGGCGAGCTCCAGTTGATCTGCTGATCTCTGAAGCGGATGTCCGCCCGCTTTATCTCCTCCTTGCTGCCATAGCCATAGTTCACGGGTATGCCCAGGGCGCCGCCAAAGCGAAGCTTCGTGGTGCCCGCCTGGAAGAGATCGAAGCCGAAAACAGTAAAGGGCTTGACGAACTTGCGTTCAAAGTCGGACAGCCCCAACTGGTCCAGGGTCTTCTCCAGGCGCTCTTTCACGGCATCCGGCACTGGTCGCTCGATGCCATGTCTGCGAAGAAAAACTGTCTTAGCAAAACTATCCAGACCACATCCAACTTCTCCACCTACTGGTAGCATTGCACAAAATCCCGGTAATACTTTAGGCCAAAGGTGTGCGGCAGGAAGTTGCCCACGAATAATCCAACCGTGGTGGCTCCAGCCGCGTAGAAGACCAGCCTACGGCCGCTCTCAGTCTTGAAAAACGAGAATAATCCCCCGCCGGCTTTTGGTTTCACCTGCATGCCGTTGTTTTGTAATCGCAGCCAGTGGGACCAGACTTGTGTT
>JAEIIM010067730.1:0-17309 GCA_018874515.1 Drosophila greeni | reverse complement strand
TTGTCATTTGATTTCTGTTGACGTTTGCATTTCGTACGTTAATTTAATTTAATTCCATGTATCGTCCCCCCTGGCTGGCTTATTGTCGCCCATCGTCTGTCTGGGTTATATGAATATTATTGCTTGAATTGTGTTGAAGGCAAGTGTCAAATTTAGCCGAGCACGTCTATAAAAAGTGCTTTTCCCTCCTGTGTCAGTCGGCAAACACGTGCTATTTCGTGGAACGAAAACATTCCGGAATTATAGTGCATAAAATGGTGGAATTTTGTAGGAATTTATCCATTTAATTTATAGGAGGGGGGACTAGTTTTTATAGTTTGTGTGTGGTAGCCTTTAGTGTGACACTATAATGATGATGATGATGATTATCGCGTTTATGTCTGGCTTGTTTTTCATAATGTTTGCCATATCTTTTCCCATTGATTGTTTGATATCGGAGCTTGTTGTTTACCCATCTCACATCTTCTGGCTGTGTCACCATTACGTGCTGAATAATTCAAGTAGTCTGCATTGTTCCCTTTTGCTTTTTTGTTTTTTATTGTTTTTGGGACTACAACAGCATTTTGCCATTGCACTAATTGTTTGTTGTTTTCGGTGTTCATCATGGGCCCTCTTGTTCTCTCCGATAAGTCTCCTCTCGGTTGCAGCACTCGAAGCGAACATAATTGACAAATTTGCACTTGAACTACTGTGTGTTGTCTGTCTGACTGAGTAAATATCAAAGAAAAGGAAGGGGTTCGGATCAGTCGAGGCCGGGGAAATTGGTAATCCACACTTTATCGGCCATTGACCAGGCTGTGTGGGGAAACTCTTATCAAAACAGCCATAAAAAGTGAGGGGTTTCATTGGCTAAAAGCTGAATAAATATTGTAAATTAAAGGATATTCACAAAGAGTTATTAAATTGAACTAAAGCTTGCTTGATTTTCCCTTCCACTTCCAAATCACATTTTCTACTTAATTAAATAGATTTCCTTCTAATTTTCTTAATTTTCACCATTTTTTACAGGCCCATGGACCCATTCCAGACCTCACCGTGGCCGCGATCAATCAGCGGGAGCTGCTTTACGGCCTCACCTTGGACGCCGCTGGCCAGAGCTGGCAGCTGAGCCTGTGCATCAACTGCAAGGAGGTGCTGTGCGCCAAGCGACTGACGGCCGGTGCCGGGGCCACGCCCACTTTGTACCTCATCAACCTGAGGTTGCTGAGCAGCAGCGAGGAGCTGGCACAGCGCAGGTCCAACAAGTTATACTCGGAGACCTTCGAGCTGCTGATCATGGATATGGACAAGGACAGTGGCAAGGACTCGGTGACCGCGGGACCCACCAGTGGTATAGCTGCCTCCGCATCGAGCCTGAGCATTGGCTCACTGGCAGCCAACTCAATGGACGCCCGGGTTCAAAGGTGCCGAATGATCCAGGCCTATCAACAGGCCCGTGTGCAGGAGGAGATTATGGAGACGAACGGGCGAATCGAGCGTTTTGCCAACAATCAGTTCCAGCTGCTGAACAGCTTCCGGGAGAAGTCGGACCAGGACTTGGCGCTGCTGCTGCGGTTGATCCGTGCGCAGCCCGAGCAGGCCCTGGAGCTGCTGGACCGTGCCATGCCTCCCGCCCTAGAAGTGGCGAGCAATCAGCCGCAGAGCGCCACTGCCCGGCGCAGGAATACCATCAGCAGCCGGCGGGAATTGAATGGACCCACCACGCCCACCACCACGCTGAATCATCCACCCAGCTTCCTCACGCTGAACCAGCAGCCGCAACAGCAGCTGCAGACCCAGCAGCAGCAGCAGCCACTATCCGGTGCCTCCTCGGTTGCCAGAAAGATGTCCCACTTTGACACACCGCCCGCCACCCCAGAAGCCACGCCCATGAGCGTGGGCAACAGTCCCACCTTCCGACAGCAATCGTCTGGCGGTTCAGGCGGTGGGCAACCCACCCAGATGCTGGCTACCAATGGAGTGACCCCATCGCAGGCCGCACCAGACGATGCGGATGACTGTCTGTTCGATCTGGAGGATGTGGATGCACCGGCGGTGCAGTCTGTGCCGGTGCCCAGCTATCCGCGCAACCTGATCTACCAGCAGGAGTCGCAACATCCGCGTCATAATCCGTTCCAGAATATGGAGCAGGAGAGCAGCATGGGAAATGTGCTGGACGACGAGGCAGACGAAGCTGAAGGTGGGTACACGATGAATGGTGTAAAGAAATACCAGATCATAAAGTTTGCAACCTTTGCTTGCCTACAGATGCTCTCGACCTGAACAGCTCGATTTCCATACCGGTGCGAGGTGGGCGTCCCACGCAGGCGCACCTGATGAACTTCGCCCGAAGCCTGCCCATCGAGATAGCCAACACCACGCTGGCCGAGCGAGCTGCTGGGGCCAATAATAACAATTATGCTATGGGATGCGAGGAGGTGAGATTATCAGAGATTAAAATGCATAATGAATTACGATAACTAATATTCCTATGTTTGAAACAGGGTATGGACAACATTGACATAGCGGCCAGCATCCAGGCGCTGACCAAGAGCGTCCATGGCGAGGCTGTGTTCGGGGACCTGCCCCGACCCCGGCTGCGATCCCAGATTGAGGGCTAGCGGCGCTGGCGGGGATTTAAGGAGTCACCACCACGTACACACATCTATATATATATATATATATACATATATCAGCTCGTAATCTGCATACGTTGTTAGCTTGTAGCCCAGCCGCCTTGATTGATTGTTTGTTTTCGCTACCTAAACTAAATTAGTTGCTCAACGAAACAAGAACACTAGAACACACACGAAGCGCCTTCCACAGACAAACAACACACACATCTAACAACACCACATACGCACCACCTACCAACTACCAAGTACCAACTAAGCAGACAGTTTGCAATTTCTTTAATAATATTATCGCCTATAAGTTTTTCTTTCATTTTTTCGGATGATCTTCGATTGGAAATGTGTATTTTCTTCGTACGACGAGTGTAGTACGGCTGTCGTTGGCTGTTGCACATTGAGTTAACTAACTGATACTGATACTGATGATGTTGTTAGTTTATACAATGAATAATCTAGTATACATATACATACATTATATATATATTATACAGAAAACATAAAGAAACCATAAAGAATGCCATCAGCGCCAGCTGTGACGCAAAGCAAGACGCACCACAAAAGCGTCCAATCTAATGTCGTTAATTGTTTTTGTTTTATTATTGAGTAATGGCTTGGAATACCTTGATCTTCGATCTGTAAATCAAGATTTATTCGGTACTCTAAACCTTCTTTTTTAACCCCCCGCCAATAGGCATCAAAACAATTTCCAGTTTCCTTAACAAAATACTTTGTTGTGGCTGTGATAGAAATACAAAAAACTAGAATTACAACTGAGAAACTCGCGTAACATAAACTACAATTAGAATTATCAACTAAGACTTTACATCTTTGACACACGAAAGGAAGTCTAGAAAACGCCGGATAGTCGTTCGATCTCCAGCAGATCGCCCAGGATCTCCTCCGTTCGCGTGCCAATCTTCTTGGCCACCTCATTCCGCTCCGAGTTGGACAGCAGCCGATATGACCATATAAGATCGCCATCGATGACGCAGCGGGACGGATTGATGCCCTGCTTCTTGAAGGACTTCAGAGTCCGATACTCCTTGGGATTGAGGCCGCACAGATGCTCCTGGTAGGAGAGCAGGACGTTCTGCAGCATTAGGAATCGCCGGTACACCTTCTCCGGCAGCGGCAGGCAGTATCCAAGAGCTCCGTCAAGAGTTCCATAGACCACAAAGTGCTTGTTTTCGTACAGGAAGGGTTGGCGCTGATGCAGGCCCCTCTGATGGCACTGCACCCGGAACATGGTATTCACCACCTGTCCCAGATGATAGTCCGCCTTCCGCAGGAGCTTCTGTCCGCCCAGCGATTCCCTGGCCTCCGGCTGGTACATGTACACTATGAGGTTACCCTCTGCATCGGTCACCAGGAAGCCCAGATTGGAGTTGTCCACCATGAACTCAATGCCATAGACCTCCAGGGGATTGAAGTCCCGCGAGGCAAGCGATAGGGTTCGATACTCCTCCTGGAAGCGCAGCAAGCTGATGGACTTGTAGACATCGGCAATAAAAATCAGCGACTTCACCGTGATGATCTGATGAACGTAGATATTCGTGTCGATGAAGGCGACGCCGATGAGATCTCCGTCGCGCAGCTGCCAGATGTAGATCTTCTGGCCGAGGCCAGTGACCAGGAAGCCCAGCACGTCCGAGATGGCGGACACCGGTCCCTTCTGCTCCTTCTTGAAGACCTCCTTCAGCTTAAATTTGGTCATGGGCTTTCCGGGCTCCGGAACCACCTCAATGATGTCGTAAATGTGGATATTTCCTCTGCTGGTGATGTCCTCGCTGTAGTTAAAGTTCGTCCCAATGCAGAGGTACTCCTTAAGACCCGACCTCGTGCCCTCGTAAGACAGCTTGACTATCTTGAAGGCCGTGACGTGCTCCCAGGCCTCGAATTTAATGGACGCGTCTGGCACAATTTCCCAGGTTTCGGGTGAGATTAGCACCATCTCAAACTGCGAGCCAATGGGGTAGATGAACCGTTCGCCGCGACTCTCCTCTGACAGCTCCTTGTCCTCGCCATTAAACCGATAGTACTTGGTCATCGGCTCCTCCGTCTGGGTGATCAGGCAGTAGACACGATTCTCGCGATGATAGACCAACTGCCTGGGCGTACATCGCAGCGGAACCTTTCTCACTGGCCAGGCGGAGTCGTAGCTCAGGTAGCTGGGCAGCACGGAGATCTTCAGCTCATAGGTGGTGTCAAAGTACAGGAATCCGTTGGGAATATTCACGTTGTTGAAGGCGGCAAAGCTGCGCACATCGCCATTACCCAGCAGCCGATGGATGCGAAGTTCCCCCCGGGAGGTGAGGAAAACAAAGCAGGGATTCACTCCACACACCATGATGCCGGACAGTCCTCCTACATTGGCGAATGGGCGCAGTTTTTGGACGTATTTCGGTTGCATTTGGTAGGATTCCATCTCCTCGCGCTCATCGTTCTCATCCAACTCAATGTGCGAGGGCTGCTGATCCAGAAGATTCAATTGCTCCAGCTTTCGGAACCGGATCTTGAGATGTCCCTTGGGGTACTTAAACACCTGATAGATGAGCAGCTCGACTCGAGTCCTCACAAGGAGCAGCGGTCTCTCTCCATTCAGACCCAACCCATTGATGCTAAGCTCCAGCGGCAGCGGCGAGTTGGCATGCTGCGGCATACAGGCCTGGACAATGCCCGCCTTGGAGTTCTCCTGCGTGGTCAGCGAAATGGGCACAAACTCCATAGCGTCCGTGAGAACCATTGCTCCGTTTCCCACGTCGTTCACCAGATACACCAGCTTCATGTCCGGCATGGAGTAAATCTCCAAAGTACCGCTCTGGCGGGCCACCACCAACCAATAGCTGGGTTTTGCCTGCACCAGTAGCCGGCGCCACCAGTCGGAGTTCTTTTGCTTGGACTGCTTGGCCAAGTCTGCCATACTGTTCATTTTAAAGGCATTTCCAGCATCACCGTACAACAGATCCTCCTCATCCTCCACCTTCATATTGGGTTCCGCCTTCATGTAGCCGCCAAAACTGTTGCCAAATCCACTGTTCGAGCTTCCGGTGAGATTAACATCGTCCGCTTTGACGGTGAACAGTCCCGATAGATCCTTATATGCGGAAATGGCCACCACAGCGGGGGAGCTGCTGATAGTGTGTTTGTTGATAGCCAACCGAGGAGTTCCACGGGTTTCTCGCAGCGCCAGCGTTATAACTTGGCCATTGAGCACCCGTAGGCAAACATAGGGATCCGCTATGGAAACCTGCACAACCGGCGAGCCCACATCAATGGGCACGTTCTGAATCAGGCGAGTTCCCTGCAGCAATCTGACATGACGAGTGGTGACCTAAATGGAAACCGTAGGAAATATATTAATGGGTATTTGCGGAATGTAACCTACTCAATTCAAGACTCACCTGAACAATGAACCGTTGCTGGCCAAGATTTCCCACGAAAATCGTCGGCTGATTCACCGTGAAACCAGTATTCTCGATCTCATTGATTTCCTGACCTGTTTGGAGCACCAACGTTGAATTCCTTTGCGAAAGAAGCATGAAATCGTGCTGATCATGTCGCGAGGTCTTCTTGGTGGCATCATCGAACACAGTCCACACATCCAGGCAGCCGTCTAGCTCAAAGCTAGTGATGATCTGCGGATTGATGCAGTTCACAAACACAGACAGTGCTCCGTTCTTGCTGTGGCCCGTGGCGGCAACCAGCTCGATCTTCAAATCGTGCAGATTTTCGGCATGTGGCCGCAGCGTGATTCCATCCTCTTCGAATTCCACTCTTTCGCCGGCACACATGTAGTTGATGGGCGCCACGTTGATGAGACTGTCGCACACCTCGAACACGAACTTGCGCAACTGGAGAACCGAAGCCTTGGCTCCAGAACCGTAAACCTGAAAGATTAACCATTCAAAGTGATTAGAAATTGCTATTATTTATAGCAGAAGCCATATTATTACCTCCAACTCCTCATCCTCAATGCGTCGCGACTTTGCTTGTGGGGGAGCCGTTTCCATTTCGTCCACATCCATTATTTCTTCTATATCTTGGTCCTCGTCCTGCTGACGCTGCTGTTGCTGCTGCTGCTGCTCCGCCTGTTGCTCCACATCGTCCAGCGTTATCACTGTGCTCTGATCCTCCTCCGTAAAGTGTAATAACAGGGAGTTACCCAGCCGCGAGCCCAGAAAGATGTACTCCGAGTGCAGGACACAGATGCAGCTGGTAAGGACACTGGCGGCTGCCTTATGGAAATGGAAGTTTCTCACCGTCCTCATCGAGTCCACGCAGAGTGTGAGAACGTAGAGATCGCCTGTGCGGAGAGAGATCACCAGCTTGTCTACGTCGATGAAGGCAAAGTTGGCGCAGTCCAAGCTGATGCGAACTCCATCCTGTGGTTTCAACGGAAAGCTGGTGCTGTTGTCCGCCGAACTATTCAGGCTGACGCCGTAGGGTGGGACACTTTGGTTAAGATAGATTACAGCGTTTACAGTCATAACCAAGCAGCCACCAATGGGCTTCTGAATGGGATACACCTGCAAAGTAAAGAAACAGCACATAAATGTCGAGTCAACCGTTACCAAAACCGCATTCATACCTGAAGACAGTCGAAGGGCAGACTGTTGACCGTCCAAATAATGGGATGAACTCGCTGCTGGATGTTCAGAGAAATGGCCACCAGAACGCAGGTATCCGAACGCACCTTGATCCTGCCCGCGCAGGTGCGCACCGGCTCGTAGAGGATCAGCAGTGTGGGCTCGTAGTAACCGTGCAGAAACTGAATATCCAGCACATTGTCGATCTTCTCGTCGAGATCACGCAGCGCTATCAGATAGGATGCCATTATGGGCGTTCTGCTAACCAAGGCCGTAGGCGCCTTTTTGATGGGCTTCACATCAGCCAGCTCGATCTCGTCCAGACTGTTATCCTTGCGAAATGGCAGCACCACCAGCCGCTTGCCGTAGACCAGCATTACGGCGCACCTGGCATCTGGATCCACGCGCACCACTGGCACATAGTATCGACCCGTCCAGCCGCCACGGATGTCCTCTTCCTCGAAGTAATGCAGGGAGAGTGTCTTCAGGGCAAAGGTGTCCGGATCGTGCTGTAGCACTGAGAGCTTGGCGTCTTTAAAACTAATGAGCAGGGCATCCCGCATGGCGCCGGCCAACGAGACGCACTGCAGGGACATCACGTTGCCATACAGCGAGTAAGTGGCCAGGCACTCCAGCCGCATCTTGGGCGCCACCCGCATCTCACTCGGATTTAGCTTCTGGCGCTGGCCCGCCTCCACGTTGGGCGCTACGCGGTACACCTTCAGCACATTAGCTCCCGCCACCACCAGGTTCTCCTCCAGATTGTTGAAGAAGCGGCACGCTATCGAGAACTCCAGCGCCGTGGCGGCGTGCGTCTGCTTTGACATGGAAAACATTGCGGTCGTGTGGTTCACTTGGTGCCGCAACTAATTAAAACATTATTAAACAAATTTAACAAGTTCAACAATTAGCCGGCTGTTAGAGATGGGAAAATAATAGTTATCAAAATATCGATATTTATGAATATGAATATTTGTATCGTGATATTTCAAATGGCAAATATAAAAATATTATTTGTGTTATGTATTTTTCTCTTGCATATTGCGGCTATAGGATCTTTTCCTAGAATATTACATTAGATAAGCGATTTACGAATTAAACATCCCTAGGCGGCTCTAGCTATGTGCCGATAGCAATAACTTTATAGAAATACTCTGAGCAACTTTGGCTTTTTTGTAGTTTTGCCATATTTGGCTATTTTTTCTAGCTTTTTCTTCTGCGACGCAAAATCTGCGACAACTCTCAAACCCAAAAGGTGGCAACTCCGTTTCGTAAGCAGTGACAACAATTCGAGCGTTTCGCGTTAAGAACTGGCCACGAAAAATTATAAAACTTTGGAAGTGCGGGACGCAAGGTGCGGGTTTTGTTGATATGATTAAAGCTGAGACTACGGACTGAATAATTAAATTTCATTCAATTAAACGCAGCTTTTCTGCGTAGTGTGTGCAAGTGGGACGGGCGCTGGCCCGATAGCATGAAACGCCTGCGCCAGAAAGGGACCGGCATAGGCAGCTAGAAAAGAATCATTTTGTAGTTGCTTTTGTTTGTGTGTTTGGCATTCACATTTCCCCCATTCAATATTTTATTCAGTGAGCCATTAACGGTGCCCAAATCGGCATTATGCAAAAGATAGTGCTGCACCACGGCCCGAAATCTGTGTAATAAGGGGGTTAAACACCCGCATAATAGCTTTAAAATAGAAGCAAAGCCAATTTTTCTACTTCTCTGCGCCTCGGCTCTGCCTATCCGTGTGTGCGTGTGTGTGCGTGCGTGAGAAAAAAATATAACCAACCAACAACTTTGCAGGTCGTTCGTCGTTGTTGTTGTTGGTAGTTACATTGTTGTTTTTGTTGATTTTTGCAGGCGAGTGCAGAAAAATTCAAATGAATACGAGAATTAAAGCAAAGAACTAGGAATAGTGAAGAAAGAAATCTCCGCATATCCGCAATTCGATTACATATAAATCGAGACACACACATACACCCTTGTATATTTAAATACACACACACGGACATACATACACACAGATGGCAGTGCATATACAAAGGGCGCAACGTTAAAATTATACAGACATTTGCCTTAAAATGGACAATTTCGCTGGCCAGGTTAGTGCAGCGGGCAGGAATAATAAATGGTTGGGAGTAAACACACAAAAGAACCTAATCGCTGGCCCATCTCTAAATTTGGTCTTTGGGAAAACTGCATCTGCTTGAACTAAGCCCGCCCCGCATCGGTTGTGGGAGAAACCCCTGTAAAATAACAACTCCTTTTTCGTTAGCTAAAAGCAAACCAATTTGGATTTAAACTTTACTTTGAAATCCAACAAATAACTTGAGAGTAATTATACATTATTTTAGAAGAATAATGTTTTTTAGATGAAATGTTTGTTGTCAACTCTTTAAAAACAACATGTTTATTAAATAGGGTTTGTTTTTTAAAATATAAATAAAACCTTCTAATTGGTTATATACGTGTTAAAACCCAAAATTGAATTGGTAGAATTGCTGAGCGAAATTACCCTACTTTGTTCAAGGAATATTTTTAATATTTTAAGAACTCTTAAAAGGCCGAGCCTAAAATCTTTGATAATTTTCAACAAATCTTTTAAAACTTAATCTTTCGATCTATTCCATAGTATGTGCGGAAGAAACTTGCCTGACATGGATGCATGGATAAAAACTTCACTGTAAATAGATTAGGCGATAGTGCTATTAACAATGAAAACTATAACACCGGATACGACGACGGCATCGTCGCAGCATCAACAACTTCTCATTCCACAAGCGGACCTGCAGCAGCATCATCCGTTGCAGCAGCAGCATCAACAGAACCAGCACCAGCAGACTTTGGTGGCTGCTCCACCGCCTCCGATCATAATGGAGCACGTTAACCTAGTGGATGATGATGAGAAGGATCCACTGGCGCTGGAGCAGATGGAGGTGTCGCCCACCACCAAGCACACGCACAGTCTGAGGTGAGTTTTGCCGTTAAAGAGCGATCCGTCAAGCCTAAGCTCTAATATTTTTTTCTATTCGTAGACGCCACCTGCCACGCATTATCGTGAAACCAATACCACCTGAGAAGAAGCCTCTGGCGCCCAGTGAAGATGCGCTGGCCACTTTGCCTGGCCATTTGCCACCGCCACCCACAGCCGCTAATCCTGCTCCACCCGCGCGTTTAATCAGCAGCCGACGTATCCAGCAGCAGCAGCAGGCCAAAGCAGCAGCAGCAGCGGCGGCGGCAGCGGCAGCAGCAGCTGCAGCAGCGGCGGCAGCGGCCTCAGCGCAAGCCCAGGGCGCCGGTAGCCATCCATCCTTGTCACCTGGAAGCAAGGCCGGCTCCTCGCAGGCTTCAACCATGCGCGAGGTTTTGGCGTCCATACCCGGCTTTAGTGTGAAGCCCCGGCGGCGAAGCAATAAGAAGCTGACGACAGCGGCGCAAATTGAGCAGACGAAGGACGGCAAGATAGATCTGGAGACGCCCGACTCCATTCTGGCCTCTACCAACCTGAGGGCGCTGCTCAACAAGCAAACGTTCTCGCTGCTGCCGCCTATCTATCAATACAATCTCATACAGCTGCTGCCCAGCGTGGATCGCGAGGCCAGCGAGCTGGAGCTGCCGGGAAGCAGTAGCGGCAGCGGTAGCGGAGGCAGCTCATCCTCGGAAGGCATAAGGCTGAGTGCCTCGTGTCTGAACAACGAGTTCTTTGCCCGTGCCTGCCTGGAGTGGCGGGAACGGCTGAGCGAAGGGGAATTCACGCCAGAGAACCAGTTGAAGCTGAAAACGGAAGCTGAGCGCGAGAAGAACAAGCTGGATCCCTGGAAGCTGAAGCACTTTGAGCCATACTGGGGCGAGAAGAACGCCAGGAACAAGATGAGCAAGCCGGGAGGCGAGGCTAAGGAGCAGAAGGTTCCGGTATCCAGCATTAAGAGTGAGCCCAAACCACCAGCGACATCGCAACCACAACCACAGCAACAACAAGCAACATGTGATAATGAGACTGAATTAAAATTTGATTTGGTAAGCGAACAGAAAGCTCCTTATAATCGAACCCAGTTACCTAATCCCTTAAACCCACAGAGCACAAAGTGCGAAACGACAGCGGCAACCACAAATACTACAGTAGCAGCGCCAGCAACAGCTAGAACATCCATGCCTCTCGAAAACAACACTTTGCTAAACGAGCAGCAACGCCGCGTTCTCAAACGTCCATCGAGCAGTCCATCGCAACGCAAGCCGTCGGCGCCCACAACGATAGCCACCATAAACCTGGACGACGATCCCGACGAGGAGCTGCCCAGCACGTCCAGGGATAGCAAACAGCTGAAGATTGCCGTCTCCGCCGTCGAAATTGTTCCTAGTACGTCAGGGAGTGTCCCGGAAGCTGATGTTGTGGATCATGTTGCAGGGGAAAATGAGATCAAAGAGCAGCAGCACCAGCAACAGCAGCCACTTATCAACAGTACCTGTGATAAAATCGAGCCATCTGAGTGCAGTAATGAAGTGATCGATGCCATGGAGCAGGACGAGGATATGAATGATGTGGACGCGGTTGTTGCCATGCCAGGGATTGCGGCTGTGACACCTGCCACAGCAGTGGTGTCAGAGCCAATGGCAACCAATCCCGAGGTGGTCAACCACTTTGTAAGCTACTTGCAGAGCGTCGAGCTAGCAGCTGGTAAGTTGGATACAACAGTTATGAATGTAAAGTCTTTTAACACGTATTACTGGTTATTATTTATCAGAAACCAAAGCGCCTTTGGAGCAGTCAAATGAGGCAAATAACAGCCATGACTTCGTCTTTGCTGACACCATCGATCACGGTTAGTTTGTGACTTTAAAGTTGTTATCAAAGTGTTTAACTAATCACACCTTTCATCCGTTCCCATCAGCCTATTTCCAAGACCATCAGTCGTCAGTCATCAATCACAACTACTTCACATCATCGTCATCATCGAACAGTAATCAAAGCATTATCTCCCTGCACTCACTGACGTCTTACTTATATATGGTTTCTGTCTTGCTTTGCAGCGGCGACCCAACACAATACAATCGACAAACTGGAAGAGCCAAGCGATAAGCTTGTGGATTCACCAATGCCCATCGCCAGCTCGATTTCTGGTTCGACCCCGGCCAGTTCCATCACATCCACCAGCTGCACCTCGTCCTCATCCTCCACTGCCTCGATGTCGTCGTGCTCTAGCAGCAATTCAAGCTCAACGACGACAGCGCCCACGACATCGTCATCGGTGGGAGCAGCCACAGCCCCACTGACTTTGGCGGCAGCTGATGAATCCACTTTGGCCAATGTCCAGGCCATGCTTTCAACGGTGGCCAAGTTGCAGCAACAGCAGCAACAGCAACAGGAGTTGCCCGTAGAGTTGAACTCCAGCGAGATGTATCAGCATGTGCAGCACGATTGGAACTTTGGTGACATCAAGCTGAGCAGTACGCAGTCCACGGGAGATCAGCAGCAAAACCTGAATCATGAGGCTATCAATCTGATGGATGTGGTACAAGAAGCCGAGATTATCGACGACATTATGGACAACGATGTGTGCCATGAGGTGATCGATGACGAAGAGGAGCTGGACGACGAAGAGGAGGAGGAGGAAGAGGATGATGAGGTAGTGGAATGCATAACCGAAGAGCAGCAGGAAGATCAGCAGCTGATAGATGAGGACAGCGATGCAGTGCGTGAGATTGTGGACAAGCTGCAGCATCAACATCAACAACAGCAGCAACAGCAGCAGCCGCTGCGGCAGCAACTGCACATCCAGGATGTGGTGCATTTGGCGCAGCACTCGTTTATGCCCCAAGCTCACAGCGAGTATGGGAACGAGGTGAGTTTTGGGAAAGAAAATCTAATATTTTTATATTAATTATGAATCTTATGTTGACGCCAGATCACCCAGGAGATGCTCTGCGACGCTGTGCCTATGTCTGCTGCCGAAATGGAGGTATCCAGTACGGTGATCACCAACAGCAGCAATAGCAACGACAGCAGCAGCAACAATCTGAGCCTGTGCAGCAGCAGTAGCCTCACCTTGAATCAACTGCCGCAGCAAGCGGCGCCACAGCAGCAGGTTCCGCAGCAAAACAACGCAGCAGCTGCTCCACAGCAGCGACAGATCCTAGTGGACTCCAATGGCCAGATAATCGGCAACTTTCTGCTCCAGCAACAGCAACGCCAGCAACAGCAGCAGCAGCAACAACAGCAGCAGCTCCTCCAACAATTCACGCTTCAAGCAGCCGCTGCACAGCAGCAACAACAGCAGCAGCAGCAGCAACAACAGCAGCAAGCAACAAGTAGCAATGCCTTGGCCAAGACCTTGCCGGTGGCCCTACGAAATGGAGCTCAGCAGTTTCTGTCGCCCAACTTGCTTGCCCAGCAGCAGCAACAGCAACTGGAGCAACAGCAGGCAGCAGCGCAACAGAAGCAACAGCAACTTCAGCAATTCGCCTTGCAGCAGGCACAACTCCATCAGCGGCAACTGCTGGCCCAGGCAGCGAACAACAATTTGCTGCAGCAACAGCAACAACAGCAGCAGCAGAATGTGGTGCCACCAGTGACCACACAGACCAAGTTCATAGCCAAGCCATTGAATATCATTTCCATGACGCGACCTGCCAATGCATCGCCCACGACAGCAGCAACAACGGCAAATACCACAACAATTCCGTCCGCCTATGCCAATGTTGTTGCTGTGACAGCCGCCGCGCAGCAACAGCAATCGCCACCAGTACCTGCCCCGCAACAACAACAGCAACAGCAGCAGCAGCAGCAGCAGCAGCAGCAACAGCAAATATCCAATCACAACAGCAGCTTGCAACAGCAATTACCCACGATTCCCAATTCTCTAACGATGAAGACTCTGCCGCCATCGGGAGTGCCCACAACCATTGCCCAGCAGCGATTGCAGCCGAAAATGCCGACAGGGAAAGGACGCAAGGCCACCAACAACAGGTTGCCGCCCGGAGCGGTCAATCTGGAGCGTAGCTATCAAATCTGCCAGGCTGTCATCCAGAACAGTCCGAATCGTGAAAACCTCAAAGCTCAGCTGCGCCCGCCAGCGGCGATTCTCAACCAGCATCAGCAGCCGACGGCAACCACGGCGGCGACCACACCTGTGAACCCTATAACCCTCAATGTCTCCACGGTGGCTGCCACACCCATGTCCAACATGACGACAGCCAGTGGGAATGCGGCAGCAGCAGCAGCAGCAGCCGTGGCCGCAGCTCCGCCGCAGAATATATTGAAGCAGGAGGAGTTGCTGGTGAGTGGAGCAGCTGGAACTGGAGCTCTGCCAGCGGGATTGCCGCCGAATGTAATGGGCGTCGGACGTCCGGGAGTGTATAAGGTAGGTGCTCAGCTCAGTGCCCAGTGATATCAAGTATTATAATCCTTGCCTTTCCAGGTAATTGGTCCCAGAATGAGTGGCTTTCCGCGAAAGAAATATGTTCAGCGAAAGCCTTCGCCCACGACCCTCATCCGGCATGTGTTTAGTCCTGGACCCGGAGGAGCTACTGCCACCCCTCAGCAGTTGCAGTTGCTGCAGCAGCAGCATCAACAGGCGGCGGCAACATCGCCAGTGCCACAAAACCAACAGCAGGCACAGGCTACCGAGCAGCTGATACACCAGAACGGCAGCGGACAATATGTGCTAGTACACAGAGCGAATGTGGGAGCAGCAGACAATCAAGCGCCAAGGGCCTCCAGTGCCCCGCCGCTGCATCAAAATCAGGTAAGTAATTATATTATTTGAATTATGCTTCTATAAATTATAAATAATACGTTTCTCTGCGTCTAGTTCGTCACCGTTCAGAATCCCCTACATAGCCTCAATGGCATTACCATGGGCGGACGCGGGCGTCCAGCATCGGTGGATACAACGGCTGGCAGTGGTGGCAACATTTCCGCCACAGATGCGTTGCATCATCACCATCATCACGAACTGCAGCAGCAGCAGCAGCAACAGCAACAACAGCAGCAGCCGCTGGGGAATGTGGGCGCCGCCGCGAATATTGTGCGGCGCAATATCGCTGCAGGTAAATTGGTGTATTATTAGTGGTTAGCGAGGTACGTCTTTCAAATCACCACCCACAAAATTCATCCATTTATTGGTCATCAAACCATTGAATTGGCACGCAATAATTAGTTCGTTGCAAATAGATTTGTTAGATTAACCGGCGTGTGATCGAATTTTAATTTTTAATTAGGTAAAATGCATGTGTTTGGAGCGGATTTAAGTCAAATATTGATGTGAGTCCGAGGAGAAAGCAGCAGGGACCGGTAGAAGTTATTATTTTATTTTGATTTCTGGTTAAATTGATTAATATTGGAATTTACTCTTTGGTTTTTTAAATTTTAAGAAATCAATTTACATTTGTATAAATTAATCCTATCTACGGTCTCTGCTAGCTCCCTAATATAAACATATTTTATTAGAACTCTTTATTTATTAGTAAGTATGTAACTGTAGATCTTAAGTTAATAGTACCTTTTAAAATTATAATTAATACATTAATAATTTACCCAATTTAGGGCCCAACATAGCCTACATAGACGGCAGCAATACCAACTCAACGGCCGTCGCTGTCATGGAGGCGGGCAACAACTACATAGTGACCACCACGGGAGCCCCAACGGCAGCAGCTCCTCCTCAGCCATCGCAACAGCAATCGGCGCAGCCACATCCCCTGCTGCAGTTGCATCAGAGCGGTGAGAATACTCCGCCGGGCAACGAGGCCAACAGCGCAACGCAAAACAACTGCGCCTGCTCGCTGAACGCCATGGTGATCTGCCAGCAGTGCGGCGCCTTCTGCCACGACGACTGCATCAGTGCGGCCAAGCTGTGCGTGGCCTGCGTGATCAGATGAAATGGATAACGCATTGTAATTACTTAGAGACCCAGTATAGAGACACCGAACGCAAGATGATCTGTGGACTAATAGCAATCAAAGAGCAACAAGCAAAGAGCAAAACAAAAACCAATTGTACAACAAGAAAGAAGAAAACACAACGCAAGTGCAGAGGCTTACACGGGCACAGACGCAGCAACCATACATATATGTATATTATAATTCATAATTCGCAAAACCATGTAAACTAAGCAGAGCAAACGTAGCAGACACTTTTTGTATAAAGTTAGTAGGGGAGTAGAAGCAGGAGATGGAGGCAAAAGCTAGTGTTGTGTATTTTGTGCTTGTCGCATATGTATATCCTCTAAGATACTCGTTGTTTATTTGTGATTGGTTAAGGATATCATCACACGAGCACTCTAAAACAAAGTGGATCCATATAGAAACTCTCATTGTAATTGTAACAGCAAGGCATCTCAGATCGGATAAGGCAAAGGCTTAAAACTAACGAAACAGATTCAATTGTAAATATATTTATGTTTTTATGTAACTTATATGTAAGAACGTATAAGGAGCAGAGACAAGGTTAGGTTAGTTACGTGAACTCACTTACATCGGATGACTATATTTTTATAATTTATTCGGTTGGTTCGTTTTATGTGAATACTGTGAACTCGATCGATATACTTATTGCTGTATAAGTATACTATAATTTACGGTGTAACTTATGAAATATTCATAGTGTATTTTGCCAGGCTTGGGGCGCCCGCCGGCGGCGTCTCCTGCCCAGGCTTTAATTTGTAACTCTCTAAGTTTAGTATTATCCACCCGACAACAACACACGAACACACACTCACCCCCAAGCATTCTAAGACTCTTCACGCCCACATTTCTTTAGCATATAGCGCATAAACGTAAATGTAAAACACGTAAATGATTTCTAAAAACGAGACCCTATATATTAAGCTAAAAACTGTTGATAAATACAAAAATACAATGCAAATTATAAAACAAAAAATGAAAAAAAAAGAAACTGAAAAGAAACCATAAATTGAAGACATGAATTATAGCCAGTAAATCAACATGAAGACACCATATGGCGAAATAAAACCAAAATTCAAAAAGAAAAACCCTAACAATACGAAGATGAAGAACAGAACATTTTGCTCCTAGATGCACTCACCGCAAAATTAACCAATAAATAAAGATTATTACGAATACATTTTGAAAATACGAAAGAACTATGAAA
>JAEIIM010067650.1:0-12376 GCA_018874515.1 Drosophila greeni | reverse complement strand
CTCTTCTCCTGCTTCTTAGCGACCTTTTTGGAGGGTCCTGCCTTTGCCGCCAGGGTACGCTTCATAGTGTGCAGCGGTGTGATCTGGAGGGACTTTAAATTAACTATTTGCGTTTTAGTAATCTAAATAACTCACAATCTTGAAACATTTGCGCCAATTGGACGCAGTTAGAGATGCTGAAAACATCGCATTGAACATCGATAAGAATATCGATGCCCCTTGACTTATCTACTTTTGAAATGCCTAAAGTCTTCTTTGTAAAATTGTTAAACCCTGTGTTTATGTTAACTAATTAATGCCCTAGTGTCACAACACTCTTAATTAAAACTGCCTGTGTCATAAGACCATAACCGGCTTCCAATCGCCGCTCGTTCGATGGTCACGCGCTTGGCCAAATTTAGTGCCTTCTCTGTGCTGAATCATTCCGCTGTCCCCGCAATATTTAATTAAGTGCAGCGAGCCGATCATTGCAGTTCTTACCGTGAGTAACTAATACATCAATCCCGAAATGCAGAAGGTTCCACTGCTGCTGGTCGCCGCCTGCCTGCTGGGCCTGGCCACGGCTGATTCGAGCCCCAAACTGCTGCGAGTGCCGCTGGAGAAGATCCAGACCGCCCGCCGCCACTTTGCCGATGTGGGCACAGAGCTGCAGCAAGTGCGCATCAAGTATGGCGGCGGTGGCGACGTGCCGGAGCCCCTGTCCAACTACATGGACGCCCAATACTACGGACCCATATCGATCGGAACGCCGCCGCAGAACTTCCGTGTGGTATTCGACACCGGCTCCTCGAACCTGTGGGTGCCCTCGAAGAAGTGTCACCTGACCAACATCGCCTGCCTGATGCACAACAAGTATGATGCCACCAAGTCGAAGACGTACATCGCCAATGGCACCAAGTTCGACATCCACTACGGTTCGGGCAGCCTGTCCGGCTACCTGTCTACCGACACGGTTTCCATTGGCGGTCTGGACATCAAGGGACAGACCTTTGCCGAGGCGCTGAGCGAGCCAGGTCTGGTCTTCGTTGCGGCTAAGTTTGACGGAATCCTGGGCCTGGGCTACAGCTCCATCTCCGTGGACCAAGTGAAGCCGCCGTTCTACGTTATGTATGAGCAGGGTCTGATCTCATCGCCGGTGTTCTCCTTCTACCTCAACCGCGACCCAGCCGGCCCCGAGGGCGGAGAGATCATCTTTGGCGGCTCCGATCCCAAGCATTACAGCGGTGACTTCACCTATCTCCCGGTTACCCGCAAGGGCTACTGGCAGATCAAGATGGACTCTGCTTCCTTGGGTGAACTGGAGCTGTGCAAGGGCGGTTGCCAGGTGATTGCTGACACTGGCACCTCGTTAATTGCTGCTCCGTTGTCAGAGGCCACCTCGATTAACCAGAAGATCGGAGGCACCCCCATCATTGGTGGACAGGTAGGAATAAAAGTCTAAGATATGGCAAGGAGTGCTTTATATACTTGTCCTATCTTTCAGTACGTTGTGTCCTGCGATCTGATCCCCAACCTGCCGGTAATCAAGTTCGTTCTGGGCGGCAAGACCTTTGAGCTGGAGGGCAAGGACTACATTCTACGTGTGGCCCAGATGGGCAAGACCATCTGCCTGTCGGGCTTCATGGGCATGGACATTCCCCCGCCAAACGGTCCCCTCTGGATCCTGGGCGACGTGTTCATTGGCAAATACTACACCGAATTTGACATGGGCAACGATCGCGTGGGCTTCGCTGATGCCAAATAATCGAACAACGACACTTAGTCTATACTTAAACTTTGAATTGTAAACTTTATTGGTCCCTCTGAGACTTTCTCCGCCGAAGCAACGGAATATATGTATTAACTTAACGATTTCTTTGTTTAATTTCGAGTTGTTTGTGTCCGTTTTTTGCTTACTTATCATCTGAAT
This sequence comes from Drosophila greeni, assembly GCA_018874515.1. NCBI lineage: Eukaryota > Metazoa > Arthropoda > Insecta > Diptera > Drosophilidae > Drosophila > Drosophila greeni. The sequence goes on along the minus strand of JAEIIM010067650.1, from coordinate 10,467 downwards.
ATTATGTTTCTTTTTTTCCCTTGCTCTGCGATTTGATAAGGCTTGTCTGAATGTATATATATATGGAAAACCTATTTGTCATGACCATTGTCGAGGCTGGAACTGAATGTACGAGCTTGGTGTCGTGCTTTTTCACTCAATTAAATTGTATAATGTAAGCTTTAAATATAATAATGATACATTCAAACAGACAGAGGCTTCAGCTTCCAGTCAGCTGATAACAAATCTCCAGGGAATTAACCGCGTTGACTGTTTAATTACACTTTTTCGCAAATTTCGCATTAGCTTTACTAGAAGGAAAGCTTATTCTATATATTCGTTCACCTCTTTGTCGTACGGGGTATATAATTAGGCTGGAGTTAATTTTTATGGCCAGATTTGGCTGAATAGTTCAGGTATGATTTATATTGTTTAGATAATATATTTGTAGGGAATATGTACCTATATTCCCCTCAAGAGGTACATATTATATTTGCCCCCCAAGCTAAGCTGAACCTGTCCTGGGTTTCACCTACATAATTCCATTGTTTGTACCCCGCCTATCAGCTAAGCGCTACTGCCTTGCGATAGCCTTAGACCCAATACAATCCCATGAAAATCGAGAAAGAATTGAAAACAACTGACGCGTGTGTGGGCTCTTCCGGATCGATGTCAACTCTGACGCATGCACCCACCCACCAGCGGCATTCGTAGAGAGCTTTTCGGCGCAGCTGGAACTTCAAACGCGGTGACTCTGCCCGCGGAGTAACCTTTGTACTCCAAGTGAATCAGCAATAACGAACGACAATTAACTATACTTAGTTGCCAGAACAATCCATAAGTACTTATAAACCTGTGACCGTAAAAATCAAATTTGAATACCCAAAAGTTTATAGACGACAATATAAAAGGTTTATTTCAGAGCTAACGAGGGGTTACCCATAAAAATCCAAACTCCAGTCTCTTTGGTAACAAATATATATATATTTATTTAATCTTTAATCCATGCGCAGTGTTTGTTTAACTCGAAATCTCAATGAACATAAATAAGAATGTGCCAGTTATTTTTTAGTTGCAGTTTCAGCCGAGTTCGACTTTATTCTAAGGGTAAAAATAGCGACTGAGAGGATATAATGACCATTTAATACTAGGCAAAGACACTAAGCTAATCGATACAGGCTATTGGGGTCCCGTTTCAGCCTCCAAGCTCCTGCTCTTACTTCGGTTTGACATTGGTCGCCAAATCGTCGATCTGCACCGCGGGTGTGCCGGAATCGCCGACGGTTGCGGGAACCGGCTGAACCTCCGGTTTGACCTCCACCGTCTTAGCTGTGTTCAGGTTGGGCTCGCGCTCTTCATCGGACTCCGTGGACTCCGTTGACTCGCGGATGAGCTGTAGGGGCGTAAGCAACTTGCCGCCTGCCACCTTGTAAATATCACAGGTCTCGTTCACGTAGCGATTGAAGACGTCCGGCTTGTCGGCGTACACATGGTGGCCGGCGCCCGTCACGATCTTGATGTCCACCATGTTGCTGCCGCGCTGCGACTTGATCTTCTCGCCGGAAGAAGAGTCGATCCAGGAGCGGGAGCCGTAGATGAATGTGATGGGTATGTCGCTGCGCACGTCCTTGATGCGGTGTATCATGGGGTGCTTTGCCCAGCCGAAGGACTGCATCATCGAGTGGAAGGCGGATTCGCCGCTGGGGTGCTGGGCGTTGCATTGGTGAATGTACTGTGGCAGCAGGTTGATGTCTTCGTCGATGGTGCTCTGAAATTTGCGCATAATGTCCGGCCTCGTCTTCTGCACCACCCACTGGCCGAAGGGGCCGGCGGCGCGCAGGGCCCACAGCGGATTAAGCGGGGTCAGCACTCTAGCTATCGCCCGCACCCAAAGCGGTATCTGCTTGCCGTTGATCGCGGCCTCCGAGGGCTTTTCGGGAAAGCCCCACGGATCGGCCAGGATCAGATGTTTTACCCGCTCTGGATAGCTAAGGGCGTAGCTGGAGGCAATGAAGCCGCCCATCGAGTGGCCAAGCAGGATCATGTCATTAATGTTCATCTCGCGGCGCCACTCCTCCACCGACTTGACGAACTGCTTCTCGCAGACGAGCGCATCCTTGGCGAACTGCGGCCGCGAACTGCGTCCGAATCCCAGGATGTCCATGGCGTAAACGGGCCTGCCCTTGGCAAACGCGTCTAGGTTCATCACCCACAGGGCAATGCCGGCTCCGAGTCCGTGAAGCAGCACCAGAGGCACCTCCTTGGACTCGGTGTTCATGCTGATCGTCCAGATCTTGTCCGCCTCGCCCACTGCAGGACCAATGTCCACGAAGAAGCCCCGGTAGGGCAGCTTCACGTACGACAGTATCTTCTTTTCCACGGCGCGTAGCATTGTTGGTGAGCTAGATGTCCAGTTACACAACCATTTCCAGAGCCAGAATCCGTTGTTCCTAGGATCCTGCAAGCGAGAGAAGAAGGCCAGTCAGACGTCAGTATGAGTAAGAACGCGTGAGTGGTCGAAGGGTGTGGGATCATTGGGCACCTCGGACCCCTCTGGCATCTCAGGCACCTGGCTGGTGGTGGCCCAGGCGGAGGGCGAATATTACTCAACCAGCGAGTGCGAGTCTACTGCGCAGTTTATTTTGCGAAAGAACAACAATTTTCGGACCGAATTTTTCGGAATTTCACCCAACAGGGTCGCCTACTTGTCACACCCTGCCACTGCCACTGCCTCCAGCTTATGCTCCTTACCTCTAGGTCCATACCCACTCGCGATCCCTGCTCAACTACGGGCAGCGGCAGGGAGGTTGTGGATGCGGACGTGGGCGGCAGATCGCTCACGCCGCCGCCGCTCGCCAACGCCAGCGTCTCGCTCATCTTGCGCTCTCAAATCGGATAGAAGGCGGATGATTGGTTCTCACTTTAAAACTTTGAATTTTTGAATGACGGTCTGGAGAATTGCGGAATGGTTTGGTTCTATTGACGGTCGGACACCATTTGCGCGCTCCGTGCGTCCACTTTGACGGCCGAAAGATTCATAAATGTCGACACGAAAGTAAAATCTAATTTGTACCAGCTACACTACTGCCGAGTTGTGATGACTTTGAACTTCTGCCAGTGCCCGCTGCTGTGCGGGAGCTTTGCTTTACTTGGGTTTGGCCGCCGCACAATCGCAATTACATGTTATCTATTCTAATGGTGAAATAATATTTGTGGTTGCTAATAGTGGTGGAGGCACTAACACAAAGGCATGCAGCCAATAACAAACCGAATGCCAGAGAGTGCGGGTGTGCGGTCACACAATCAGCTGGTCAGCTGTTCGCGGCCAGTGCTGGGTAACGTGCCAGAATGCAAGGATTCTAATTTTAAATATTAATTATTAATATAAAATATAAAAAAAAAATATATATATATATATTAACAATGAGATGCCTAAAATAAAAAAAATATACAAAAAATATTAAAAATAGAGCCTGCAACATGATGGGTCTCTGGCTCCATTAATAGAATCGCCCTCGCAGCTGGAGGCCAAGAAGAAGAAGCAGAGCTTCGCACCTTAAACACGGTCACTCTAGCCGGGACCTGCTCCAAGAAATCTTTTTTGTCTCCGCACGCGGCACCATGGACGGCATAAATAAGTACAACGAATTTGTGGCGCTGCACAAGCCCCAGCTGGAATCGTCCTCGATTCCGATGCACTTCTGGCCGGCGCTTTACCGCAAACTGGCCGCGGATACCTTCGATGCTGGAGAGGCTCTGCAGCTGATGTTGATAGACTATGATGAGGACGAGGAGCAGAATCCGGCAGAGGACGATGACAGCCCCAATCCTGTGTTTGCCTTAGGCGTAGCCAGGGAAAATGGTATCAGGGCGAGTGATCCCCAGGCCATCTACCTGATAGACCACGCCTGGACTTTTCGGCTGAATAGCGCGCGGCAGCAGTTGCAGCAGTATCCGCACCTGGCGGACCGCCTATCGGCCATCACGGGCGTGGATCTGGAGCTGGAGGACCGCATCGATAAGATACTGCGTCGCCTGTGGAAGTACTGTCATGCATACTCCATCGGGAGCGAGGGTCTCTCGGACGAGGAGCGCCAGCCGATTTGGTATGTGATGGATGAGGTCGGCTCTGCGGTGAATCACTCCGATGACCCCAACTTTCGGCTGGTGCCGCTGCTCTACCTGAACACCCAAACCACGTATAGCGTGCTGTTCCCGATCCGCGACTGTGAGGCGGGTGAGCAGGTCACCCGCGATGTGGTGGAGTATGTTGCCAAGGAGGCGCCGCAGCGGGCTGCCCTGCTCTTGCCATGGCGCGATGCCGATCTGACCAGCGAGAGCTTTCTGCAGGTGGAGCCGCGAGCGGATTACTTCACCAGCGGGCACATCCCCGAGACGTATCCCAAAGAAGACACGGATCCACTGCCCCCTCGGTTACGTTGCGATCCGTTGAAGGTCTACGCAGAGTACGAGGTGGTCCGGCAGCATCTCACATCTCCAGAGTTCCTCCTGGTTAACGACGAGCAGGAGGCCGACGTTCTGTGGCTCACGCGCCACTTCAAGACCTTTGAGGAGTTGGCCGACCAGTCGCCTGGCAAGTTTATCAACCAGTTTCCATTCGAGTACGTTATCACCATCAAGGATCTGCTCAGTATCGTGGGACGCCGGGCGGCCAAAGAGCACCACAACGGGCTCACGCTGGACACGTATCCGGACTGGCTGCCCACCACCTACAACCTGTCAACGGAGCTCAGGGAGTTCGCCGCATATTATCAGACGAGAGCAGCCAAGGGCCTCGATAACCACTGGATCATCAAGCCCTGGAACCTGGCTCGCGGCCTCGACACCTACATCACTGACAACATCCGGCAGATTGTGCGTCTGCCAGCCACGGGACCCAAGATTGCCCAGAAGTACATCGAGCGGCCGGTACTGTTCCGACGCGAGGAGCTGGACGGACGCGTCAAGTTTGACATTCGCTATGTAATCCTCCTGAAAAGCGTCAAACCCCTAAAGGCGTATGTGCATCGCAAGTTCTTCCTGCGCTTTGCCAACCATCCGTTCTCGTTGGACAACTTTGACGACTACGAGAAGCACTACACGGTGATGAACTACCAGGAGGAGGCTCAGCTGCACCACGTCAAGTGCGAAGACTTTGTGACCCTCTGGCAGGAGCAGTACCCGGAAAACGACTGGCCTGTCCTGGAGCAGCAGATCTGCAGCATGCTGTACGAGGTGCTGCAGTGCGCCAGCCAAGCAGATCCGCCCTGCGGACTGGCGCCCTGTGCCCAATCCCGAGCCCTATACGCCGCCGACATTATGCTCCGTTGGACTGATGATGAGGAGAGGGTGATGCGGCCCCAATTGCTGGAGATCAACTGGACGCCGGACTGCAAGCGGGCCTGCAACTACTATCCCGACTTCTTCAACGACATCTTCCGGCTGCTCTTTCTGGACGAGGAGAACGACGAGAGCTTCCGTCTGCTGAGTCCAGACAAGGATCAATAAACGCTATTTCCCAAAGATGAATGCTTACTCGTGTACTTTATTTCTCACTTAGCCTATGAAAAACTTAAATAGCTTGCATTTTGTACAATATACAAGTAGGTGTGTGTATGCTTCTATGCGTGGGGAACCAAGTGCTTAAGGCTTTACCAGCTAGTGGCTGATGGTGTGGCTTATGTTTCTATCATAGCTTGGACAGGCTCAAGTTCAAGAGTCAAGAATTCAGTGTCGAGTTCAAAGAGTGAGCTTACAGTTAACGCGTCTTACAATTCTCAATTGCAAATGGCACTTGATGAACGATGAACGATGAACAGGTGAAATTAGGAGTAAATGAAAATGAACATGTCTCGCAAATGTACAGGATGATATCCCAAGAATATTAGTATAATATAGTATATTAGAGTAGATGTAGTCACTTATTTAAACTTAAGGCAACGTTGAAGGCACCCAAGTCAGGCAAAAAGGCGATTCAAACATAAAGTAAATATGTTCTCAAGGGTCTTGTCCTTGGCAACCCGTGTGGGATCTGGGCTTAACTCTAAATAATACACGTACGAACTAATAGTGCGTGAAAATGCAATGCGAAAACGTCTATGAATGAATCTTAGACCTATCTTAACGCTAGCTTATAACTGTAGGGCTCGAGTACAACCGCTAAACGCAGACCTCGTCAAAGTCCAAGCGCACCTTCTCGTCCGCGGAGGCTAGCTTATGTATAGTCTTTTTAATGCGCAGCGCCGGCAGACGCACATTGGGATTCTGGTGCCAGCACTCTTTCATTAACTTGGACATGCCAGCCAGTAACTGCAAGCGAGACGAAATAATACCAATTTGATTCGGAACTCTGAGACTCTGGGTCGAGGACTTACCGAGTCTGAGCTCCAACGATTGGGTATGGAGGGCCTGTAATTGTCGATGCAGACCACTTTGCGCATATCCTCAAAGCTGGGATCCATGGGCACCACATCAGAGAACGGCACCTTGTACTCTTCAGCGATTCCGCACGCAATTGTGCGGCGACAAACCTCCCACAGAACCAATCCGAAAGCGTAGATATCAGTGCGTCGCAGCGCCTCAAAGCATTCCAGGTCAATGCTGCTCCAGAAAAAACACATTATTTAAGACATATTCTTCGGCTTGGTCATAACTTTAAGAGCTCACCTCTCGTCCAAAACCTCGGGTGCCATGTAGCGTTTGGTGCCCACCTTGGGATTGTTGCCCAGGTCCAATAGTCCTGTTTCATGCGAGTGGGTGACAGCCAGACCAAAATCGGCTATCACGCAGGTTCCGTTCGAGGTGACCAAAATGTTCTTTGACTTCAGATCCCGATGCGCCATTGCTGGCTTTCCTTGCTTGCCAAATATCTCCGTATGCAGGTGCACCAATCCATTAGATATCGATAAACAAATCCAAACCATGTCGTTGCGGCTCAAAGCGTTGCGGTTGAGGTGATCGAAGAGGGAGCCCAGCGGGTAATAGTGCGTCATCAGCCAGAGTTGTGTGCACGAGTTGCGCGACGTCATGTCGGAGCCGATGAAGCCAAGAATGTTTTCATGGCGGAGCAATACGGTGCTGTGGAAATGCGATAACAATTGTTGATTCACACGGCAAATGGTAATAACAAATGACTCTCACCTGTAGATCTCCGTCTCCCGCTTCCAGGACTCCTCGTCGCGACTGAAGAATATCTTGACGGCTATGCTCTCGCCGTGCCAGTGACCCCGCCACACCTCTCCGTATTTGCCCCGTCCTATGCACTCGATCAAGGTGACCTGCTTGGCCAGTGTGCGCTGCACCAGCAGCGGTAGTCCGCTGCCCGACCCAGAGGTCACAGAGTGCTGTAAATACTCCCTTAGAGTACTGTCGCCGGCACTGGTGGCGCGAAGCAGCTCGTCGTTAACCAAATACGATTCCGGATCCTCTTTGGTGCGCGAGGCATGCAGGCGCTTGCGGTGGCTTCGCCGGATGAAGAATATCGCCACAACGCCCAGCAAAGTGATGATCAGAAAGGGACCCAGTATAGCCAAGGACATCTTGCCAATCCTGCTGGTGTCCGCGGTGACAGTGACACTGGCAAAGGGCGCCAGATCGGGAAAGTCGCCGCTGTTGCAGTAATCGCCGTTGCAGCAGACCAGGCTGTAGTAGTTGTCCGTATTACGTTTACTGGGACCATTGAGCTTGTTTGGTGAACTCTGCCGGCACAGCGGCAGCTGTTCGAACGAGGTGGTGCATCCGCGGGATACCTTTTCGTGGCCGTCGGCATCGCGGGTGCGGGATTTCCAGCACTGTTTTGATTAGCAGAGAAATTAGTTTTAAGTCTCAGCTGGGCTTAGGATCAAACTCACCTGAATGGCATTCTGGCAGGTGTGGGAAGACTCTAAGGGATCATGGCAAGGCGGCTCGCAGGAGTAGCATTTGTATCTGTTGAAGGAGAGAGAGAGCGGTTACTGGGCTGTATAATACGGTGCTTGGAGCAGGGAAATTGACTTTAATGAGCAGGAATAACAAGTCCGAATGTGTTACCTTCTTTTCATGCGGCGCTTGCTCTTAATGTGTCTTCTAATCAAGGATTAGCAGCGTGTTAAAGGGGCGGTTAAATGATATTAGCAAATACAGTGATTTTTGCCCAAAGGCAGGAAGGGTCAACCGAAAACCAAAACCAAAATCAAGCTCTAATCACCTGGGATGCGTCTGCACGGAGTTCTGTGGCACCGCCGGCAGCTCCTTGCCGTTGAGATGGGCGGACGGCTCCATGTCTATGTCCTGACTCTCTTCCAGCAACCGATCGCTGATTTCCGCTGAATAATAAAAAAACAAACGCACATCAGCCTCATGCATACAGCACACATGCACACGCAACAGACGCACACACACTCGCCCCACCGAGTTCTGTATACACACGGAACTCTGGAGTGCGCCTGTGTGGGTGGGCCAATCATTGAGAAAATGCACTTATGCTGCGTACGCCCACGACAGCATTCGAATCGGTTTATATAATGCGTTCTCTGGGGGTTTTCCCCAATAAGCATCCGATATTTGCACTTGAAGCCCGAGCGTGGCTAATACGCAGCACAATTGGCCAGAACCGCAGCATATGAAAACAAATCAGGGCCGTCCGAAACGCACACACGACACACTTTTCAATCAATTCGTTGGGCCTCCGGGACCCGTTGCACTCGGATTTTCTGTGTTGCCAGCGTCGCCGGATATTCTCTGCTAGCGATTTACACGGTTAAGAACGTACCTCTTGCATTATAGCATATCGAAAACGACAATAGAAAAACTAAAAATAAGTTGGACTCCATTGCTCCATTCCGTTTCTAGCGCAGAGTGTGGCCGACGCTGTCCGAAAGGGGGATACCTAGTGCACAAAATACCGCACTGCTAAAATTTCCTAAATTTGGCCAGTGAAATATACCAAGCACTACACACACACACACCAGCGCGCACGCACACCAGCACACCGAGCAGCCGGTCCAGCGGAAAAGTTTCTAGAACGTCGTCGTGAAACTCGAACTCCATTTAAATCTTTCTTTAACAGCTGAGTGACATTTTATTAAATATTTATTTATTGCGGCTGCAACAACTAAGGCCCAAATATAAATTTAACAGGTGAGTGGAGTGCGTATTATGGAAGAGTAAACCGCAGTCAGAGGTGCTTTATAGGGCATGTAAGTTGTTGTGCTGCTACATGGAACCTACGATATGCACAGAGCTGTTGACATATAGAGGTGATTCCATTCCAGATCCTGTATAGTAGGTATAACTAAATGCTTAGTATGTAAGCTGGGAGTGGGCGACCGGTTTCGTCCCAGAAAATCAATTGATTATTGGCTTCGCATCGATCAAGCAAGCAGGCAAGAGTTTTCCCTTTCCCCTTCCACCTCCCTCACAAACATGTGTTCGCTTGGTCACGTAACTGCTATAATTTTCCACATTTTCCTCTCGTCCCCGGGAGATACACACGCAATAGGGAATACTATGTGTACCCCTATTTACCTCCCACCAAGTACACACAATATCGCAGTCGGTAAACATTACAATTATTATCACGAGCGACGGCATATGTATGCGCATATGTACTCTGTATATGCAAGATATAGTTTATTGTACAATTAGTTGGGCTGCGCCAGAAATCGCACTGTTGGAGGGACGACACCAGACGGGGGCTCGGGGGAAGAATCTTGCTAAACAAAAACAATTGGGGCAAGTGGTTTTTTCACGCTTATCAAGAGCCCCTCTCTGCGCAGAACTGCTCTCTCTCCCAGAGCTCCTCCATTATTTGCCGGCGTTTCGGGCGTACCGCTCTCATTCTTCGAAACCCACTCGTCGCGAAAGCACTGCTCCCGAAATAAAAACAATAATAATACAAATTCAAAGGTAACGCAACGTCTGTCTGTAGAATCTTAAAAAACTACGCAGTTCGTTTATTTATTGCCCGACAAATAATAAAGCGCGTGGTCAGCCCGATGTTCTCTCTTACATAATGCTAATAACACGATAAATAGCCGGCAAATTTTGGAAACGACCTTACTGCGTCATTGATTAAGTATTTATTTGCTTATCGCCCGATTAGAATTTCGTGATATTCATAGGTGTTTGGTTATGCATTAGTGGAGACGGAATGGGACTAGGACAACCTTGGAGGTAGCTTATCACTTGGTTGATTGGAAAGTTCTCCATCATATTTCACCGGGTTTCGTAAATTTAAGAGGTTAATTATGGTAGATTCTTAAGAAGTGCTTTAAAAATCACATTTAAATGAAAAGTTTAAATAAAAAGCAATCTACATTTAATTATTAATAATTATGTTTAAAAATATAAACTAGAGGTTGAAATTGAGGCAAAAAACTGTTCTTTAATGATACCTTCTTTGTATAAATTTCATCACCTATTTTCTAATCGATTTCTTTATACATTTTTCCCCACAGAAAGCAACGTTCCAGAAACCAAACGCATTTGCCAAGGAAACGTGTTCAAAAA
>JAEIIM010067438.1:0-14042 GCA_018874515.1 Drosophila greeni | reverse complement strand
AGTTACCTAATAACTTTGTCTCAAAAGCCCCAATGTCAGCGATGCCCAGTTCAAGTATATAACTTTTACCAGCCACAGTGGCATAGTTATTACTTAATTATGCTGTTTACTTGGCAGATAAACCAATTTAGAGCACTGCTAATCATTGCAGACCAGACGGGGACAAAACTGAGTTCGTTTGCAGTGAAACTTAGACCCAGGAGCCATATGATAAGACGCCTTTTGATGATGGCATGCTGACTCGGCCTTACATTGATTTTTATCTAATAACAGTCTCTGAGCGACGAGCAACATCATTGCCTGGCAACGCGATAAGGGTCGGGGCAAACAAAGTCACTTGGCACTGGCACTGCCGCGGACACCACCACTAAGCAATTCATGGGGGAACGCGAACAGGTGCGCGCGGGAAAAGCGCCACGGAAAGTGTAATTAGGCCTTGAACTCGGGGCCACGCACAAAGTTCACAGGTCGCAGAAAACTGGAATTGCCTTTCAATTAGAGTTTCAATGTTCAGATTTATACTGACTACACAAGCGATTGTCTGGCGGAGGCGCCTAGACTCTGATTAACTATATATAGGCTGTCCCCTGCTTCCCCTCTCTGCCCCAACACACTTGATGATTGTTTTGCTGGGCGTTTTGGCTCGGCACCGGGTGCGTGGCATTCGTCACGGTTGCCTGGATGCGTCTGCTCCGGAGAGCCAGCCAGATCCGATTCAGCCACTGGGCGCTCGAGTGTGAAATATTTATCATGCCCAACTGTACGCCTAGTTTTATTTTTCCTGATGACTCATGCTAGTCCAATTTAAAGGCAAAGTCGCCGGCTATCGATATTTTCCTTTGCTTACATCATGGGCCCCAACAAACGACCGAAGGAATAATCTTATCTGCCCCGAGGAGAGAGAACAGTCAAAATGGCTCACTTCTTGCCATGACGAAAGCAATTCGATAATAATTGACATACAAATACTAGAACTTCCCGAAGGCCACGCCCAGCGCCCACTTCCAAGTACAAAGTAGCTAGGTATCACAAAGTATTTGTGTATGATACGACCATACGTGGTTCCGTGCGATATTCGCTTCCACCTCGATGTTTAAATTGGCACAGAAAGTCCGTGTGTGTTGTGTTAGCTGAACACCGAACTGACACCGACTTTTTGCAGGCGTTATCAGCCTTTTGGCGCTTATCACTTTGTTTATATAGCTCAAATATGCTTCGCATATAATATATAGGGTTATATATAGTCGTTGCTAGCGGGATTGCATAATTCGACGGGGACAGAAACAGGAAGCTGTGGCCAGGGAAAGGTGCCGCCATGAAAGCCACTTCAGATGTCCATTTGGGCGCGCTCCTAGCGGCTTTCATTGCGGCTGCGACTGCGGCTGTAATTGTATCCATTAGATACATTTGGCTGTGGCCTAGCTCTCCAACCGAATCTAGCGCTCTTACTCGGCTCTGGGCCGCGGGCAAAACTTGTTTTTCTTGGCAAAAAAACTAGGTTAACTGGGGAATTTTTCGCGCTGCGCATGCGCAATATTTCAGCGCGATGGGAAAGCGAAAACGAAACGCTCGCGGAAAACCAAGATTTCTCGGTTGGATTTACAGTGATTCCACCCGGCATGAGTCGGCGGATGTCGGTTCTATCATGCGGGAAACTAGCTGGTGCGGCGTGACAAATTGCGAATCAGTGAGGCTGACACAGGCAGGGGCTTTACTCACCCTTAACTACGGGCTCCGAGACGAGTGTCATCTCCTCCTGGGGGATCATCTCCATGAGTCGCGCTATGTCCTTGGCCAGCATGTTGTCCACAATGTCCAGCAGGTGGGGCTTGAGGGAGTGGAACTTGGTAAAGTCCTGGTGCTGCAGCACCTCCTGCATCTTCTTGATGTCGGGGAAGTCGCCGGGCGAGATGGAGTGCTCGCGCTGGATGCGATCGTACACCTGTCCCAGGTTCTTGATCAGATCCTTCTTCTTGCTGTCTTTGCCGAACACCGAGGGCATATCCTTGCGCAGCTCGGCAATGATGAAGGCATGGACCTTAGCCAAACGCGCCCGCTTAATTAGATCGTTTAGCTTGCGCAGGGCAGCGTTGCGCGGCAGCGACTGAAGGTCGCGGAACAGATCCTGCTCCTCGTCCTCGAAGAGCCGGCGATTGGCATCGAAGCGCAGAGGCTGGTCCCAGAACGAGCCGATGTACACGCGTGCCACTTCGGGCGTCTGCAGCACCTTGCCCAGCGACCACATCAACGCCCCGTAGACCCGCATCAACTGCTGGTGATCGATCATGTCCGCCTTGTTCAAGATGATGCGAATCTTGTCGTCGTGGCCCTTGAGTGCCTCGATCGACCGCCGGAACTCGTCCGAGATGTCCAGCTTGTGGGCGTCGAACAGCAGAATGATGCGATCCACACGCTCCGCGAACCACTCCAGGACTCCGGTGAAGTCGTAGCCTCTGTCGATGCGCTGTTTCTCGCCGGACAGAATGCCGGGCGTGTCCACAATGGAGATGGCGTTCAGTACTGGCGAGGCCACGCTGCTGCACTGGAAGCGATTTAGGAAGGCGTTTCCGTACTTGGACAGCGGGCGGAACTGTTTCTTGGGGTCCACCACCAGGGCGTTGCCGGGAATCACGCCCTCCTTATCGTCGTACATCACGGCGATGAAGCGATCGGTGGTCGGCTCCGGGCCGATCCGAATGCCGGGAAAGTCGCGTTCCAGCAGGTATCGGATGAAGGTCGTCTTTCCTGTGGAGTACTGGCCCACTAACAAAATCATGGGCTTGGCATCGAAGTCAGGATCCTCGAGTTTGGGCGAATGAAAGTCATGGAACTGATAGTGCTCCTCGAGCGGCAGCAGCTTGCTCCGGTAGATCTTCTTTAGCTCGCCAATGACATTCTCCACCACCTCTTGGGTGTTCTTCTCGCGCTTGAGGAAGCTGAACATGACGAAAGAGCAGCACAATTAGCACAAACCGGAATACGGGAAATTTCGAGGGGTCGCGCGGCCGGAGTGCTGAGTGAGGAGTGTACGCCTGTTGTTGTGTTGGCGCGGAGTACGGAGAATACACGGCAGTTACGGCGATTGTGTAGCTACGGGCGGGTGTGTACACTCGAATCGGGCGCTGCGCTGGGACGTGTGGCGAATGATTCACGCGCGTATACGTATTATTTTTGGAATATGAACTTTTTTCCTCTGGACCGATACCGGACCAAGGCTGCAATCGAGTATCGCTATCGCAGCGCTGCTTCGGGCGGTGACATCGGATATCGGTTAAAGTTTCAAAGCTCTCGCAGACGGTCACACTGACACTGTGGCGCACCCACCTATCGGTATTCAAATTGCAGCCCGGCTTACCTGTCGCCTGCATCTCGACGAGCCATTTCAGCGTTCAATGAAATAAAAGTTATATACTCAAAATTTGTTGAAAAGGTTTTTATCTGGTCAGTTTTGAACCAATACCAAAGCTTGAATATCAAAATATTTAAAGATCTATAATAATCAGAGGCTACGCCGATCACTGAACTCAGCTCTAGGGCTTAATAAGCTCCACATCATCATCGGTGCTGTGAGGAATAGCTGGATCAAGTCCAAAATTCATCTTCATAATGTCGCAGAACACAGAGAGGAATATGAAGGCGTCTACAAAGTGGTTTACGGTGAAGCCAATTTTCCTGTCCTTGGGATTGTGCATGCTGATCAGGGACTGAATGACCAGCAGTATTCCAGCAGCCACCTGAGAAAAAATGCCAAGTCTTTAGACCTCTAATCATTTTTATTATTCTCCTTTACATTTTAGGTGTACAAAATAGCCTTAAATCGATATGGTTTTGGTGTAAATCGTTGGTGTTACGGTGTCTTTGCATGCTGTTCAAGAAGTCTGAGCGGCTGCGAGGAGTACTCTATGCCGAAACCGGATATGATAACGTTCACCACTGATATAATAAACACCACAACCAAAATGACATCGTTCAGGATGATGGCCGCCGTCTGATCCTGCTGTCTGTTTATGTTGAGACTGCCGATGACCACAAACAGAATGCCCACCAGGAGCTGTCGGAATATGGGATATATATGGATATATAAGTTAGATGGTGATAGCCCCTTAGTTCACATCGTTCAACAGCTCGCCCTGCGGCGGAGGTAGACGACTATCAAAGGCCGAGATAAACAGATTTATCATCGTTGTGAAAAAGGCGAAACCCGTGCGGACATGGTTTATGATATTGGCCGACTGGTGGAACTCTGGCTGGTGCAGCCGGCAGTCCCGAAGCAGGCTCAGGGACAGGCTCAACACGCCCGACAGGACCTACACAGAGAAAAACACAACAATGTCAGTTTGCTTGCTAACTTTTAACCATACTACTTACTATAAAAACAATTATCTAATGATTAGATTCGAATGATACCATCTAGTTTACATTTTTCTCTATGTAGGACACTTTGGCAATTAGCAGTTACTTTTCATAAATTAAAAGGACATGCAAAATATACTAACCTGCAGGACTATAGATAGACTGATCAGTATAAGCATGAGCTTGTAGAACTGATGCTGCTCGCCCACCTGGAGGATGTACTTCAGCTGAGAGGCATTGGCGGTTAGCAGGGCAATGTCCAGCATGCCCTGGGCAATTGTCTTCTTGGTAGCATACCTATTCGCGTCCATGGCTTTCATCTGAAATATATTTTTAATTTAATTTTGAAGCCTTTATCAAATATTTTAAAGCAGAAACTATACATTATTGAGGAAAGAAGCCATGGTGCCGGTGCGAAAGACAGATTCAAAGTGAGTGAAGTTGGGGGTTTGATACTAAAGTTCAGCGTTATCTTAGCCATTTGTATGTCTGTTTTCATTCTGATAAGAAAACATAACTTCAGCACTCCAGCTAATGAAACACAATGCGGACATTGGGAACAAGGATGGTTTCTAGCTAGGTTCAAACAACTTTTAAATAAGCTTTGAAATACGTTTTTAAAGGGAATTACAAATCATTTCCTACCTCCCAAGCTTGTTTTACGGCTTTCTGGAAGAAAACAAAGGCGTTGGCTATACTACAGGTATTAACAAGGATAATTACTATTACAAAATTCACTTTTACACTCATCTAATTGTCAGCGAAATTAGAAAATCAATATGAGAACAAACAACCGGTGGGAATTAAGTGCTCATTCGCACAGCTCATCGGAGTTTAAGGTGCATAAGGCAAACGTGTTCCGGACGGACACATATCTTTTTAAACTGCACGAACATTCCAAACAAAGGCAACAACAACGACAATTACAGGAACTGGCAATTACGTATGGGGATGGGAATGGAGATGTGGGACAGAAATGGGGATATGTCGATGGCATGGCTCATTCGCACGAATAAATAAATAATTCATAACCAGATATACGACGAAGATCAAGGTCAGTGCGAGAGTGAGACATTGCTGAATATGACAAACTTGAAGACGGAATTATTTCGGACTCACCTCGGTTTCGTTAACCCGATCCCCACCACCTGCCGCCACCTGAGCCATTATGAATGAATTTCTGCTATATAGATTTTCACGATGAGTTTGGTTTTCGGTCACACACCGCTGCTTTTTGGAAACAATTCGCGAGCCGAAACAAAGGCACTCAAAAATGTTCGATTCGAGTGGTTTCGGATTTCATTGTCTCCTCAAATGGCTAACAAAACAATTGTTGATACTCCTGGCAAAAACGTTGTCGTGGAGACGGCGTTGCCGACACAACCAAACGATAAAACAACTGGCAGCGGACTGAAATGGTTCCCAGCCAAGAGAGTGCAAGCGAGTCGGGCTTGGAGCTCTCTTGGTCAGAAAGAGAATTGTGCAATCCGAACTGACTAATGACAGGAGCTTTGGAGTGGCTTACGTTCTGACTTATTGATTTTTTTTTGAGTTAGCTGTTATCGGTTGATCTGTGGGTTAGTTTGTTTTTTTATTTCTTTTGGGGTTCATGTCCCTTTAGATTTTCAGTATGTGCTTAAAAAAGTATTCATATAAAAGAAATAAGCCTATACAAATTGTTGCAGGGATTTAATTTATTTGAAAGTATTAAAAATAATTGTAGGAAATATAATATGTTTTTTTAAAAAATATTCCCTTGATTACTTTCATTCTATTAAACATCAAAGTTACTTCCTGTCTTGAAGACTTATTTGGCATTTTCGTTTAAAATGAGTTTACGACGAAAGTAGGCTTCGATTATATAGATATGTTAAGCTTTCTCTAGCACACAGTTTCTGCTTTATTATTTACCGCTCCAACTTATTCACATACAATCGCATCGAAATTTGTAAAATTTTGATGGTAGACATGTTTTTCAAGACCCAAAGCATGGAGTTTCCCATACCCAAGGCGCAATGTTGGGACTCTTCGGAAAAATTAGAGGAGGAACATCAGATAATTCGAAAATTCCATCAAGAATATGTACCCGTTTCCATTTTTGATGTGGGCGAGGTCTATAAGATTGAAAGACTCTACTTCGTTTGCCAGAGGTACAGGTACCAGTATCGGGATCCCTGCGTCAAGATAGACTGTCCCAAATTTCCTTTGCACATAAGGAAACGCGAAATCGAGCTGGATCGTCCTCTACCTTTGATGACAGAGCCTATAGCCGGAAAAATGGATCGCCAGCCCATCGTGTTTCCTCTGATTCGTGACTGCGGCTTGATCTTGGGCCAAAGCTTTCCATTGGTACCTATGAATTTTAAATCTTGCGGCCCTAGCCATTCGCAAAGGACATTTGTACACTGTGTACCTGCTTATGTAATAGAAATAATTGTCATTGGATTATATGCCGCACTTAATATCATATGTACTTAAATATACTAAGTACATTCCTAGTTTGAGTTGTTATCCTTTTGCGTGTCAAGAATCCATGTTTTTTCGTCTTTCATTTTTTTTTTTTCGATTTATTTTACAATAAGCTTCGACTAAGCATCCACTTTGATTTATTAACTTTAGTACTTTATTTTCTAGGCTGTTGGGAAAGCAGTTTCAATAAATAGCGTTTTAAATACTTTGCGCCCATATTTGATGCATAAAACATATACACACAGTTGTATCGAATTTCTGGGGGTACTTGATGTTAGCAGACACAAGGGTTTGATATAAATTTTAATAAGCCTTTCCACATGCGGCGTTTAAGCTAGTAAACACACTAAAAAGTCTTTCTGTGCACGGCCCGCTGTCCCTCTTCTTCGTACTCCCGCTTGGATACCCACATCTTCTTGAAGGTGTCCAAAGATGCGAGAATGGAACCGCCCATCCAGGTGGAGTAGAGTCGTTCCTGAGGCGCTGCAATCTGTAAGTCCCAAAAATGAGTAATGCAAAATCGTTACCTAAGTAACTTAAATATCTCACCCTGATCTTGAGATCCTTGGCCGAGTGTTTCCTGAGCTCAGAGAGCAGGCGATCGCCGAATCCCTTGAACAAAGTGGAACCGCCTGAGAGTACAATGTTCTGGTAGAGCATTTTCCTGAGATCCATATCCGACTTTTCGATGGAGTACATCAGAACGTCGTGTATGCCCTCGCACTCCTCGCCAAGCAGATCGGGCCGGAAAAGCACCTCAGGCGCCCGGAAGCGGGCTGGTCCCACCTCGAAGGTCTTGCCGTCGGGCAGTTTATAGGCGAACTTCTCCGTCTCTACGGTCTCCTCCTTTTGCGGGTTGGTGGCCAGGTAGCACACCTTCTCCTTGATGGAGCGAACAATCTCAAATTCGGCAGTTGACCGGAAGTTGAAGCCCTCCCGGCGGATGAGTGTCTTCAGATATCGTGTCACATCGCGCCCGGCGATGTCCACACGCATAATACTGTGAGGCATGGCGAATCCTTCGTAGATGGGAACCGCATGCGTCACACCGTCACCAGAGTCGAGGACCACGCCGGTGACGCGACCGGTGGCATAGCTACAGGGTTACAATAAGTTGGGAGGAGTTTTATGCTAACAGTTCCTGGAAATACTTACAGACTGAGCACCGCCTGCATGGAAACAAAGAGCGCAGGTGCGTTGATACCTTCGAAGAAGAACTCGGCTGCCTTCTCGCGATTGCGGCGCGGATTGAGAGGAGCTTCGGTCAGCAGAACTGGATGGTCCTCCGTGAAGGTGGCCAGTTGTTCCTGATTAAAGACAATTACAGTGCTAGGAATGGGTATGGTTCCATATTAAAGCCTATTTACTTTGCTGTAAATGTAGCTCCATATCCGCTCCATGTCATTCCAGTCGGTGACAATGCCGTGCTCCATGGGATACCGGATGCTGAGCAGACCACGGTGCTCCTCGGCCTTCGGACCAACAAATATGTCGCCCTCCAGGGCTCCAGCCATCACCCGAACATGCTTGGGCCGGCCAATGCTATAGGAATTCAGTCAATCAATCAAGCAATTGGGGTTCTGATCAAGGGTACTTACTAATTGGGAAACCTGCATTTTGGAATGTGCTCGCCAGCAAAGCCGGCTTTGATCACACCGGAGCCCTGTAAAGATACACAAGTTGACATAATTTTAGTGAATTCACAAAAATTGGTTGTGTGAATACGAGAACACCTAAATTATAAGCATGGAAGTCTTCAGTGTGCCAGAGGTGGACATGATGGTGGTGTCCAAAAACTCGCAGGTTCAGCGGAATGAGATCTTGAAGTTTGTACCGCGGATTGGACTAACCAACATCAGCTACGGCGAGATGTACAAGGTGGACTCGTTTTACTTGGATTGCCAAAACTACAGGGACCAGTACCGCGACCCCTACAATAAACTGATTCGCCCCAAGAGGTTCAGCACCCACAAGGGCAAGTGCGGCATTAAGCTGGACCCAGAACTAGAGCTGTTGAAGAGGCGGACGCCCTCACATGTGGAACCCATGCCGGTGGTGTATCCGGTGGAGTACAAACGTAAGACAGACTACGAAAGGGGCTTCCAGATTACCGGGCGCCACGGCAGAGGCAGCGCCTTCGGATTCCCAGCACCATGTGTCCGTGTGTTGGGGCGTTAACTAAATCTACCATCCAATCTCTCGATCTAAATTGCCAGTTTGTAAAATAAACCAAGTTTGGCGTCTGGCGAAGTTGTTGTTTCCTCTATTAGTCATGTTGGCCAACCGAAGACGGCTTGAAAGCTTGCTGACAAAGGGACGGGCATTAGGTGATGTCACTGTCCTCTGGAAAAACGCCCGAGACTGGCTGGATCCTGCCGATTTACGGTTTGTTTGGGCCCCCTCTTGCACTTACGTTATCTATGACGACGGGCTGGTTGACGACGACATCATAAGGCTCCATTTTGTGCGTTATTAAAAATTTGCAAATTTTCTATTTAATAGTTCGTCAGTGTGACCGTGGGTGAGCCGTTAATAAAATACCTCTGAAAATACGAAACTGTAAAAAATCGATATGGTTTATTCGTGATAGTATCGATATAGTTTCTCTCAATTTACGTAAAAAATATGCATATCTGAATTATAAAAAATTATGGTAAAATAAGTAGGTATATGAAAATTGGTCATTGAAGAAGAGGACTTAGCTTTAATATATTCTTTAGCTATAAATAAATTTATGTTTGAAATAAAATCTATTTACCTAGCGATAGTCTCAAAACTATCGACTGTCACCGATATCGATAGGTCATCAATGTTTTGACGAAGCCACTGGATGCAATGGCAGAAGCGAACTTGGACAAAAAACCGGAGGTGAAGCCTCCTCCGGGCCTGAAGGCCATCATCGACCACCTGTCGCAGGTGTACCCCGAGCAGCGGAACCCCCTGCAGGTGACCACCTTGCTTAAGTACTGGCTGGGCGGCCAGGATCCGTTGGACTACATCAGCATGTACAACTACCCCGGAGACCCAGATAGGAACATACCGCCGCACTGGCACTACATCAGCTTCGGGCTAAGCGACCTCCACGGTGATGAACGCGTCCATCTGCGGGAAGAGGAGAGCACGCGCTCCGGCATGGGATTTGAGCTCACCTTCCGCCTGGCCAAGACTGAGGCGGAGCTACGACAGCAGATCGAGAGCCCGGAGAAGCCGCAGCGTCCGCCCACCTGGCCGGCCAACCTGCTGCAGGCCATTGGACGATACTGCTTTCAGACTGGCAATGGACTCTGCTTCGGGGACAACATTCCGTGGGCCAAGAGCCTGGACGGCAGCGAAAACTCGAAGCTGCAAAGCCTGCTGGTGGCCCAGGACCCTCAGCTGGGCTGCATCGAGACGCCCTTCGGGACCGTCGACTTCTGTCAGATTGTCGGCGTGTTTGAGAACGAGCTGGAGCAGGCCTCGCGCTGGAATGGTCGTGGCGTACTTAACTTTTTGCGCCAGGACGTGCAAACGGGCGGCGACTGGCTGGTCACCAACATGGATCGCACGATGAGCGTGTTCGAGCTTTTCCCCGAGACCCTGCTTAACCTGCAGGACGACCTGGAGAAGCAGGGCTCCGATCTGGCTGGCGTCAACGCCGACTTTACCTTCCGTGAGCTGAAGCCCACCAAGGCGGTAAAGCAAGAGGTGGACTTCCAGTCGCTAAGTGAAAAGTGCGCCAACGAGGAGAACAATCGCCCGCTGACGGAGACGCAGCTGAAGCGCGAGGAACCAAGCTTCCCGGTCTCGATGTCGATGAGCAGCAACTCTCTGCACAAATCCTGTCCGCTCGACTACCAGCCGCAGGCCCCCAACTGCATCTCCTTAGACGGCATAGAGATCACGCTAGCGCCCACCGTGGCCAAGTACTTGCTGCTGGCCATAAAGGATCGTATACGGCACGGGCGGCATTTCACCTTTAAGGCACAACACCTGGCTCTCACGTTGTTGGCGGAAAGCGTGACCGGATCGGCGGTTAGTGTTAGCGAGCCATATGGAGTACTTGGCTATTGGATACAGGTCATGATCCCTGATGATTTGGTCCCTCGTCTGATGGAGGACTTTCGAAGTGCGGGTCTGGACGAGAACTGTGAGCCCAAGCAGCGACTGGAGCTGGAGTGGCCGGACAGGAACCTGAAGCTGATTGTGGACCACCCTGAGCCCGTGCTGCCACTCGCTCTTCCCATGTCCCTCGAAGGTGCTCCTCCACTCAAGTTGTGAAGCCGTGGGAGCGCTCTTAGCTAGTATTATAAATTAATCGAACTGAATCTTCCACTAACAAGTAAGTTTTACATTTTGTACAATTCATCTAACACCATACACGTCGCTATGGCTCCTGTTCCCCCGGGAGTCCACCCACTCGAAATATATAATAATACACTCAAAGAACACACTCGACGGGCCTTTGATCCGCTGTTTAAGAGAGAGGAAGCGCCGGCGCCGGCATCAGGAGTGAACAATTCGCCGGATGAGTCAGTTTGGGGTCAGGGCTTGTTGAGCACTTCTGAAAAGCTTGCTCCTCTTTGGTGGCTGCGGCGGATATGGTCACTTGCCAGTCAGTCACCTATGCCACCAATTGAACGCACAGTGTAGTGTCGGCCTGCTTCAGTTTCTAATTCTGGGAATTGATCAATTAGAGGCGTTTTCAGTTTGAACGCAAAATCCCGCCAATGATCATGTGATTTGTCTGCATCTGAAGCGGGAGCTGGAGCTGGAACTGGAGACGCATCACCCACCGCCGGATTAGGTATCTGCTGCTGTTAGCGCCTCGTTTGTTTTTGTGCCCATCTTCGCGGTTGCCTAGGTGAATTTTTGTTTACCGCAGAGAACGCCGCCACCGCCACCGCTGCCGCTGCTCTGTTTCTCTGATTAGGTGCTTGAGGCACGGCGCCCAAGTGAGCGAACGAATTTTTTCGCAAACAGCTCGTGGAAAATAATTCAGTTTTCTTCATTCCGCCGCCGACGACGCAAGCGCTCGGTTGTGTGCTCGCTCGAAGCTCTCCACCCGTTCGGTACCGACCACCACCCCTGCTCGCCTCGACACCTCGGTTCGCGCCGGAATCCCGGAGACTTTGAGTGGATCTTAGGGCCTGCGCCTGCGGGACTGGACTGGAGTTCCGGCTTACAAGTACGTAGTGGAGGCTCCAGGAATTGCACCCGTCGCCGGTTGTTGCATAATGGCCAGACCATCGACCGGTGACCTTCGATTTCGGCAGTGACCCCCCGGTGGGACTGGGTGGCAGTACGTAGTCATCGCGCGGGCACGTGCACGACGCTGTTGATAGTGCGAACTTCTGCGATAGCCGCCGCCAAGACAGAAGGCGGGCATGCTTCCCTCGCAACTCGTGTTACATTGAAATTTCGCCAATGCGGTGCGGTTTTTTTTTCTTCGACGGAAAAAGAAACGTTTGCAGAACCAAGCAGACCGTAGACCGTAGACGTAGAGCCAACCCGTAGCCGTACCCGTACAAGACAGGGCGGGGGCACTCGGCAAGGGCGTGCATATATGTATCTGAGAAATGCGACGAATTTCAGTTATCGCATGTAATGCAATCTGCATTCTGCGCATTACAATGTTGCTGACCAGATACTAAACTGGGAAATTCGAATCCGAGACGATTACTAGCTGTGTCTGATAGGAGAGAAAATTAAATCGTTGCATATTAATTTGAGCCTCTGGGCTAATGAAACCTTAGATGGTTATGCTTTTTCTGTCTACTAAGCCCTGCCATTCAATACGAATTTTAATATGAGCTATAACACTGACAATATCAAGAGGTTGAGTTCCACAAATTTAAACAGATTAAGAACCATAAAACAAAGGAACAAAATTAATTTTGCTCGTGACTTCAAAAGGATTCGAAAATCAAAAAATAAGTATTTCAATGCAAAGAATAATCAAAAAACATTTAAAAAAATTTTTTAAACATTTGTGTGATATTCGAACTCAGTGGTCATTCTTAAACTGTTTTTAATTGTTTTATTTTAATTATTTTTCAAAAAAGGGATCGAATAGAAGGCAACAATTTAAGCCCTTAGAATATTTTAAATACTGATAAGGATATTCACAAATGTTAAGTAATTAAATGCTTATCTTGGTTAGGAACAAACTCCCTTACCAAGTCACTTTCATCTAGATTCCCTCACCATTCACGAAGGGATTGCACTACGTGCCTTTGTCTCCCATTTAGTTGGATTTCTGACTTGGATTGCGGGCAATGTGTAAACTGCATATTACCCTTAGTCGGGGGCGCAAACAGCGATAAACGTGCCCAAATATTTAGCTAGCCAATTCCGTCAGTCTGCGATAATTTCCTGGATTCCGGGATGGGGAAATGCAAATGAAACTCGCTCCTATCATTTCGGCAGGCGGCTGCGGCGAGTCAACAGCAGTCCGTATTTGGGTGCAATGTAGCTGACCGATTACTGATCCCAGTCCCACTTTCTAGGTAAATATATTTGCAGCCAGAACTCTTAGCCAATCATGGCCGAAAACGAGCCGCTGAACGAGAGCCAGAAGCAGGTGAACGGTCGCATTCTGCCCGCCGCCAATGGACATGCGACGTCGGCCACCAATGGCCAGGTGATGCACACCAATGGCAAGGGCGCGCCTGCTCCGATGCAGAACGGCAACGGGACACACATCGAGGCGCCCTGCTGTCGGGACATACACGGCAAAGAGCCGCCGGACGGAGGAGCTCGCGCCTGGCTGGTGATGGTCAGTGCCTTCCTCTGCAACGGCATCATCTTCGGCTTCATCAACACATACGGCGTACTCCATTCGTTGCTTAAGGACCGGCTTACAGCAGTCGGCGATACGGAGGCTTCCAGCAAGGCGGGTGAGTATCCCATCCTCTGTGACATCTTCCCAAGAAAGCAAGAGCTCTGAATCAGCATCAGCAATTGGTCCCAATAATCCCTTTGGCCCGCGGCAAATTAATTCTATATTTATGGCAAGTTGCTGGCGTTGATTGTAATTATGCAGGGAGGAGACCAAATGAGATTAGATGGGAACTGGGCAGTTGTTGTTTTGCAGGCGACTATCTGTTTCAGCGGGTGCCTGCCTGCCAAGTACTCTCTACAGAATGAATTATACGTTCAGGGGGGGCCTCTGACATTGATTTAAGTCAAGTCGAAATGTTAAATTAATTTCATAAGCAAATCAAAAAATTATTCTAAGAATT
>JAEIIM010067426.1:0-10282 GCA_018874515.1 Drosophila greeni | reverse complement strand
GTTTTTCTAACATTTCTTTTGTTGTTCTTTCTCTTGCTGATTTCTTTTTATTAATTCAGACGCATCGCAGCATCGTCTATTAATTCTTTTTGCCTCCCTTCTTGTTCTTTTTTTGCGCATATTTATGCTCTTCTTCAAAGCGCCGTTGAAAACAAGTTTTTGCTCAGCTTTAGTCGCTCTCTGCCTCTCTTGCTCTTTGGAGCAGCTGCCAGCTGCAGTTTTTGTAAGCTTACACACATACACACAGCCCCGCTGAGAAACACGCGACTCCAATTCACTTTTAAGTCACGTTTTGCTCTTTTTAAGCTCAGCTGACAACAACAACAGTCGCGCTCTGCCGCTCTCGCTGTGTGCGTGTGTGTGTGTGTTAAACTGTTATAGCTTTGGGGGCTCTCGCTCTCTCGCTCCTTCTCTCGGCGATCTTTCAATATGGCTGCATTTACTGCTCTTCTTCACCTGGCGTTGCTTCGCTTACACCTTTGCTGCCGCCGCTCTCTGGCTCTCCAATCGCTGCCTCTCTACCTCTCTCTCTTCGCCGCCATCGTGTTGACCGGCAAAATCGTATGCCGTGGGAAACAATTCGGTTTTACTTGTACATTTTTTCATCGTTTTTCTTCGCTGCCTCGGCCGGCGTCGCTGCCAGAGTCACTGCCTGTTGCTGCCGCTGCTGCTTCTTTTTTACGTTTTTTCTTTTGCTCTTTGTTGCTTTTCTTGTGTGCTGCTCTTTTGCGTCCGCTTTGTTTTTGTTGGCTGCTTATTAATACACATTTGTTGTTGTTGCGCTCGCCTTGCCTGCTGCGTTCGTTGCCTAAGTCTTTCGTTTTGGCGTTTAGCTTTCCTGGATTTTTGCTCGATTTGTATTAATTATATTAAAAATTAGTCAAATCTAACCCATTGGACGCTGTAAAATAGCTATTGAAAGCTAAATATTAACTATGAACGGGAGTTAGTAACAGTTTATCTAATTTAATAAACCTTCAGTGGCACTTACTCTGAATTCCGCGCCCAACCATCACAATTGGATCAGTCTGTGAGCAATGTTAGCGCCAGCTTTTTTTGTAATTCCATTTTTCAGGGAGGATTACACCTGTGATCCGGAGCCACAGCATCTGTGGACCGCACTTCTGCTTAATTGAGCAATTAAACACCCATGTTCATACGAAAGCGAAGAGGAAAACCGACAAAACTTCCCATTCCTACTCAGCCACATGTGGAGCACTCTACGATAAATAGAGAGCCGCGGAGCAGAGGGAACACAGACAGACATATACCTCCGAGTGACTGCTGACTGCTGTGCTCATGTCTTGTTAACAATTAAATTGTCGTTTTAACAAGCTTCACTTGTTGTGGCTGAAATGTTAATTGCCGAACAGTTATAGAAAACGGAGCAATAACTCCGCAGTGCGCCTATTTTTGGGCATTGGCTGGTTGTCTAGCCCATTTATGGGCCCAGATGATGAAGTCATAATTAAATTTTAAGTGGCACCTCCAAAACAAGGTGTAAAGTGAATCTCCCTTCAAAGTGAGCGGTCGGGAAAAACTTCAAAAACAGCAATTTCATAGATTTTAGATATATTGCTTTCTGTGATTTGAGCTAGAATCCTCTTTATTAGGAAATTCTAACAACAATAAAAAAAAACCACTTCCTTACCAGAAAAAGTCTTTGATTATCAATTTAAATCTGTCAAACGAAACTTTCGAACACAAGCTTGACCCATTTAGCTAATTTTCCTCACACCTCCTCGCTTAACACCGCATAAAAATCTCTTCTCGGAGCGAATTAATTGAGAAATTTATGGGACGACGGCTATCAAACAAATTTGCAAATCCAAATATGCAAATATTGTCGGCGCTTCAAAACGAAAGTCGAGCAGAAAGCCAAGTCAAGTTAAGGCGGCGAGCAAACCAAGTGGAATTTATTGCAAAAACCGAATCGGACCGAAACGAACCGGAGCGGAGTGGGGCGAAGAAAACGACCGCTTGCTGAGCATTTGTCATGTGGCGGGCTTTTCGATTTCGTTTTTTCGGTTTCGGTTTTGGATTCGGTTCTCGCTTAATATTTCATAAGCCTGTTTTGGCTTCGTTTTGTCCTTTGCATGGGTCTCTCTCCGCTTCGCCGCTGCTGCTTAAAAATTCCTCTGCAATTTCAGTTTTTGTTCAAATACCACGTTGAAAGATTTATCGTCTGGCCTGGGAGCTGCTGCTGTTGCATTCTTTGTTTTCCGATTTCTGCCCCTTTTCCTTTTTTTGTTGTGTGTGCCCCTTAATGAATTGCTTTTTAATTTGATTTGACTAATAAAATATATATTCGCTCCCTCCTCTCTTGCAGGTTCACAGTTCCGGCAGCTTCGAGTTGCGACTGAAGTACTTCAGCAACGAGCATGGGCGCGACCATGAGGGTCGCTGCTGCAGCGGGGACGCGGACGCGGCGACGGGCAAATGCCTGGGCAGCTGCAAGACGCGGTTTCGCGTCTGCCTGAAGCACTACCAGGCCACCATCGACACCACCTCGCAGTGCACCTACGGGGACGTGGTGACGCCCATTCTGGGCGAGAACTCGGTCAACCTGACCGATGCTCAGCGCTTTCAGAACAAGGGCTTCACGAACCCCATCCAGTTCCCCTTCCAGTTCTCATGGCCGGTAAGTATCATTGAAATTAGAAATAAGCTATAAAGGTGAAAGGCCTTAATTATGGGTTGCAATTTAATGAGGGCCAAATTAATAAATCACTGGGTGAAAAATTACTACTCAAATTAAGGGCCAAAAAACCGCCAAAGACTTGCCGCGATCACTCTAAAAGGGCTGTGTGTGTGCGGATCCTTCTATATTTAGATTTACCCTGTCAGTCAATAAAAATTCTCAAGTTGTCTTCCACATATGCATATACTACGTCGCGTGGTTTTCGCCAGAAAACTTATTCGTGCGGCATCTTTGCTAATTTGTTTGGGCTTTTTATAGCCGCTGACCGCCCCTCCCCGATCAGTCTCTCTCTCCTCCAGTTGGAGAATAACAACTCCCCTGTGCCGCGTTTATTTCCGCTGGGCGTCCTTGTCGAGGGTTGTTGGCGCACACGTCGCACCAAACATCTGTCGGCTATTAAAAATGCGCTGAAAAACGCGTGCGCGAACCGCAGCGCGCCGCACCACCAACATCACCGTGAACGTCACCACCATTCATCGCCACCACCACCACCACCACCAGTGATCCCATAAGATCCCGAGCCATTTCGAACCATTCCTGAGCTGAGAGCAGGCGAGCGACAAATTTTTCAGATCGCTGGCGCACAAGGTTATAGCGTATAACCCACCCCAGAGCTCCTGGAATTGCCGTTACTTTTTGTACTTTCCCTATTCTGACTTCCCTGGAGGTGACTTGGCAGTAAAACTCCTTTAAGAAGTTTCTGAAAATCAAGTATTTTCAATTTTATTTTTTTACAATTTTCCAAAAGAAGTCCCCTTCTTTGATTCCGTTTTTAAAGCGCACGTGTGCTTTTAATAAATTGCTGAAATTTTGAAATACCGCCACAGACGCTCTCGTCTTTATTCTGTTCAGCTCGACTGACCAAGAAAACTATATAAAAATATTGCGGCTGTGGCTCGGCCCCGGCATGCCGTGCATTTCTTAATTATTATTACGGCAAGAGACTACAACATTCACTCTAGATGAGGGGATGAGGATGGGGTCCACCCTAGAAACCAAGAAGTTACTCAAGCTTCAAAAAATATTCAAGCCAGCATTAACTGGAGTTTGTAACGTTTTTTTGTGTCAGTGCGCCGGTAGTTTAAGGGGTGGTTTTACCTCCTCTCCCTCTCTCTGTGTATGGAGAATTTTCCTACTAGACCCTTTTCAGAGTAATATTTTCGCTATTTCTCTCTGAGTAGACACTTTATTACCTAATTGTTTAGTCCTGCGCATGTGCAGCGTCACTATCATTACACACATGTGTGTGTTTGGTATGTACATGGCTCAGGTGTGCGAAGTCATGGCTCCGAAAAGGGGAAGAGGAAAAATGGGAAGTGAAGACCAAGAGCCCAGGTAGCGAAAGATGTGTGTTTTGGCACGTGAAATGTGTAAGCTGCATACATTTTTAGCGGTTAAGCTGCGGGCGAGCATACATATACATAAATAAGCAATTAGCGAACTGTGGGTTGGTATAATTAAAATAAACCGAAGAGCTGAAAAAAGCACGCGCCAAATGGGAAATTGGAGTGGTAGGTAGAAGGGAAATATCTAAAGAATGTCCAGGCTTGAATTAGAAATAATTGCCCCCTGATCTTCTATAAAAATATACATCATTCGTTAATTAATGTATTAGAGAAATATATCATTTTCATTGGTCTTACCTCCTCCTTTGAATCTCTAAATTTAGTTAGCTGCATATTTTTAGACTTCTAACACATTCTAGACTTTATTTCGGTCTGTTTCCGCGCACTTTCAACTTCAAATTATTTCTAGGTCAAGCTATAAATTTAATTATAGTATGGTGCTGTGTCGGCTGCCGCCTCATCAACTAATTTAGTGTTGCACTTAATTAAAACAACGAAAGAGGAGAGCCACGCATGCCTGACGACACGCCAGAAGATGTGGAAGTTGTGGCACGGGGGTTGCCACCGCCCCAGTCCCTGTCCCTGTCCCTGTCCCTGCCACTCCCCATTTTCTTTGCCCGCCCCCTTCTCGTCTGTGACTAAAAATAGTCGAGCAGCGATGTGGCAGGCAGCATTCACGCTCCTCTTGTTCGTATTGAACTTTGCAACTTTTGTCCCCCCGTCAGACAGAGTCTTGTCTTCTGTGTCTTGTGTCTTGTGTCTTCAGTCTTCGGGTGGTGTCTTCCGAGAGAGCCCAGTTGTTTCCCCCGTGGCTGTTGCTACGTGTCTGGCCACGGCTACCACTCCTACTCCCGGGCACATGCACATGCACCCCACCCTATCCAGATCCCTATGCTATATGCTGGATATTGACGTTGATATACAACACCGACGCACGCGATATTCACTAAGCGGCCGCTGATGCATGTTGCCTCATTTATTTTTGGATCTGGCATACGCCAAGGCACAAGTACTTGCATTTTATATATCTGGTATGTGTATGTACTTAAATTATCAGCTACAGGAAGGCCTTTCAGGTGAAAAGTAAGCATTTCCCTTTTGGCGAACAAAGTAAGCATTAATTGGTTGAAGTGATGCCGATCTTAAGCCTTGAATTTCCAAAAAAATTCAAAAAAACCTTGAAGTTGCACAAAGACAAAACTTAATCCTTAGCTTAGTTATTAGTATAACTTTTGCATTTTAATTTCCCTTAAATAATAAACATATTTTCCATTCGGGCCTTGTACCATATTTCCCACAACTTGGAAAGCCTACCAGCCACAGCAATCACGTAGCCACCATTGAAAAGTTTATTTCTCTGCACAATAAAACCAATAAACCATCGCAGCGCTTCATTTCATTTGTTATTACCTTTCCTGCTCATTTCCCATTGTGCGCCGCTGGTAAAGCTGATCATCTATGTCTGATTTGCTTCCTGTCGTGCCCATATACATTTTACGTTTATTTGCAACGACAAATAGAAGAGATCCGCAGTGGCAGAGAGGAGGCAGCTAGCAAATGGCAATCGTTATGCAATCAATCGGCAACACACTGTGGCTTATCAGCCAAATTAATTCTACATCTCCGAGTGGCATATGTGCAACATCCCACGCACAATCGAAAGTTGGTCGAAAAATTAGTCATTTACATGCAATGCAATAGATATATATATTTATATATGTATGTGAGTTACAACTTGAAAACCCGCTGCGGCAGAGACACCTCTGCAAAAGTTTCCATGGGCTGATTTTTTAGAGTCGCACTCGGATTTGGATTCGGATTCGGATTTTGTGTCATCTCTGCCGGTTTTTCCAGCAGCGAGCTGCATTCGAAATCAAGTGTGAATTGAGGGCGCTGCCTGCCGGTTGCATTCGAAGTTGCCGATTTGCATTTGAAATGCATTCGCGTTGCATTAGATTCGAGATATTCGGTGGATTGCTGGCGATTGCGGATCGTGTGGGCGGGCAGACGGGCGGACAACCCGTCATAATCCCCTTATAATGAGTGCTCGTTGTGGGGGCTGGAGAGGGTCCAGGGTCCGGGTCCGGGTCCCATTAGCTCGGAATTAGTTATAGCCGATGCGGTTTGATAAGTGCGACTGGCGGCATTAATGCTTGTCACTTCCCGTTTAGATGTGAACTTTCTTTAACCATTTCCCCTTCTTTTTTTCTTCTTCCTACTTGCAGGGCACCTTCTCGCTGATCGTCGAGGCCTGGCATGACACGAACAACAGCGGCAACGCCCGTTCCAACAGTAAGTTGAAATCTATATAGTATATATTTTATGAATAATTTTTAGCCTGTAAAATGACTTCCTTGTGCGCCAATTTTGGTTATGAACTCATCCTGCTTCCTGCGCTGATCGACGAAAGTGCGACCCGAAACGGAGGATCGCAACTTGATACTCGGTCGGTCGGTTGGGTTCTAGCTCTTCTCGCTCAGTGTAAGATTTCCGGGGTATTGAGTGGTTTTAAATAACAAACAACACACACACACTCGTACTCTCTGGGGGATGGATAAACCTTGGGCCAGACTTTGTCGCCTTTTGTTGTTCGTCCGCTGGAACGGAAGTATGCTTGAAGTTGAGGATGGCCCATCCCTCATTTGCTTAAAATGCAATTAAGCTCTCGGGCTCACGAACTAAGCATTAGCTCCAGGTTCAGGTCCAGGTCCCGATCGCAGATCGGCGAGATCGTGTGTAATCCATCTTGGAACAATGCTACATGGATCTGTACTGTGTAGTAACTGATTGTCTTCCACAGATAAGGACCACACAAGGATCTGGTGAGTGAGGCGGAGTCCTTGAAAAAGATTTTTGGTTTCTTCAAAGAACAGAAAGAAAGAGAATTCCTCAACTCGGATAAAGCACACATAGTTTCTGTGGCCGATTTTCCCACACAATTTGATGAAAGAGATGAGGAGGAGTAGCTACCTGCTTGGGGCTTAACTACCTGCACTTTCTTTTGGCTCAAGATTTATGGATTTTTCATAGGAATCTCTAGCCTGTTATTCCCTTTGTTTCTTTTTTTTTTTTTTTGTTATAATCATTTCTTTTCTGTTTTTTTATCGTTGTCCCTTTTTCCTTACCGATTTTCTATATTTAGTTTGCCCTATTCCTTGGAGGAATTTTAATTGTTGAGCTCGGAGCTCCGCTCCATAACAGATTTTCACTTGGCTGGCGGCTTCCCGCTGGGCTGGCCTGGCTGCAGGCTAATTTCCAAGGCGGTCCCAGGCTAATAGATCTTTATCGGTACAAGTATCTCCTCTCCCAACTCCTGGCCAGCAATTGCAATTTCAATTTCTGCGCACACACCGAGATTTCCTAGTCTCGCCGCCGCCTGTCAAGGATTAATTTCATTATTTAAAAAAGTATGCAACAAAGTTTTTATTTTTTTTTTGCCTTGCTCCTCGATCTCCCGCATACTTGGACTTGCATAGCAAGTTTACGCCGTCGCAGCAACGAGTTTAGCTCTTTTTTGTTATATTCATTTAACATAAATTACATAAAGGAGGAAGCAGGAGGAGGAGTCGGGGGGTAAACGCCAAGCACATGGCGACCTTTTCGCCAGGTTTTCGCCCAGAGCCTGCGGCCAACAGAACAGAGCCAAGAGCCACCAGCAACCGGACCTGCTGGGCAGAAGAAATCTAAATGTTCTCGGTTCGAAGGTGCACAGCGGGAAATTTGGGAAAACAAGATTTAAATTAATATTAATAGTTACCATAAAAAATAGGGTCTTGTTAACAGTATCTTAAAATTTCTTTAAAGATTTCCCTTCTTTGAATACCATCTTCCAAGTTAAAGTATAGTTTTATTTTTCTGATACTTAATCCAAACTTTATTTCCTGTGCACAAGGTATTGCAAGGTGATTCTTGGGCCTCGCGGCTTGATGCGTTCAGCAAATCTTCCGACTCATGGCTTTCGAGATTTTGCTCCTCGGTTTCCTCACCTCCATCTCCCTGCCCACCAATTAATCTCTGCCAATGCCAAAGTTGTTAGTTGCACGTTGCCGTTGCTCGGCCGCCCTGCTCTCCTCCGGGTTCGATGTTGTTAAAATGCTTATCTTTTAATTTTAACTCATTGGATCAAGAAGCGGCGGCCCGGCAACAAGAGCCCAACTCTTTTTTTCAACTTGGCTTCCTTCGATCTTTTTGCCAGCCTTCTGTCTGCCACAAAACTTGTCGTTGTCGTCGTTGTGGTCGGTTTTTCGATTTTTCGTTTTTGTTGTCGTCGTGTGTCTTGATAAAATGGTATTTTTGAAAAAATTCCTCAAGTCCAAGTCAGCGATACTTTGGGGAGGCGGATGCTGGAAATAAAATGGGGGGAGTCCTTCTGTAGAGAAAAAAAAAAATGCCGAAGATCCGCTGTGTAGAGAGTCAAGTTTGGATTTCTTGTTGCTCATTTGTAGCACACAAATTTCACTTATTTGTTGCACACATATTTCCCTCTGTTGTTAAGCTGGTTTATAGTTTTATATATAACTATAATTTATATATTTATTATTTTATTATTATTAATTACCTCCCGAGGGAAACTGGAAAGTCTTTGCCACATTTCCGCCATCACTAGTCCACTCTTCTCAGGCATTGCGAAAGTTGTCACACGCGGGTTTTCCACAGAGATAATTATACAAATATTTCAGCGAAAATTTGCCTGATATATTTTATTGCACGTTTTTCTCAAAACTTGCCAAACTGGCCAGAAATTGTGCGTCTCTTGTGTGCCGGCTTGTCTAATAACCTGTCATGCCACAAATCCAATGGGCTTGAGTATTGGTAGTGTGTGTGTTTGTTGCAAATGTAAATAAAACCACAAAGTACAATTCCATTTTTGTTGTTGTATTTATTTTTTATGCTTTTGGGAATGTTGTCGGCTGGTGCGATTTTTGCATTGAATGCTTTTCCATGTTGTCCGGGCCTGTGTTGGTCCCGTTGGTTGGTGGTGAAGCAGGTGAAGCACACGAGTCTTGCCCAAAAATGCAATTGCCAACAGCCAACAGCTAACAGCTAGCTAACTGGCTAAGAATTCTTGTTGTTGGCTGTGCATATTTTTGGTAATTAATTAGTGAGTATTTGGAGTTGCCGAATTTTGCATTTAATATTTTTATTGGCCAACTGGTTTGTTGCCTGTCAATAAGCGTGCCCCAAATGTGTGCTGTGTGCTGTGTCCATGTAATATATAGCTTTGTCAGTATTTATTTTGGGCAAAAGTTGCTCAATTCTCAGAGTTGAACTGGATTTTACTTTCACTGTTGGAGAGATATTCTTAGATTTGTTCTTTGTTTATTATAGTTTTTATATTTGTTGTTTGACATTGAGGGCTTAGAAAGTATAGACTCTGGCTTTGCATTTGCATTTAGCTTTGACTTTAGGTTTGCAATTCGAATAGTCATGCACCTGCAATTTACTTTATAGACCATGGCATAATGTGGCTGCACATGTATCTGTTTTTTGCATCGCTGCCTGTATCTGTATCTTTGTCTGTGGTTGTATCTGCACACAAACGAGTTGCCAGCCAGCCATCTCCCAAAGTCGAGACCGGTCGTCGAACAGCTGAAAAATGCTTCGACGAGCTTGGCTGGCGGTCTGCCTGCTGCCTTCTTTTTTTTGTTTCTTTACTTTACTTGCTGCGAGTATTTTATTTAATTTTTTTTGTTGCCTTTGCCTTTGCCATGCCCCGTGTCTGTCTGCCAGTTTGCCTCTCTCATCGCCAAATACCAAGTGGTACTCCGTACTCCGTAGTCCGTACCCTAGCCGAGCTGCATACCTCAGCTTGAGCACTTGACTCTGTGACAGGCAATTGCATTTCGGGGGTATTCAAGTTGCTTCGTTCGAGTTTAGTTTCGGATTCGGTTTTGGGCTTGTGTTCGGTTTGGTTTTTCGTTTTTCGTTTTTCATTTTCCATTTTCCGTCTGCTGCATTCCAAACATAGGTTTTTGCCTTGAGCGCCATCTCATCGGATCATCTTTAACCCAATTAATCTTCATTAGTTTATCGCCCGGCCCCAACTTGTTCTCACACACTAATCGTAATCCCAATCTCTCTTCGTTACAGATCAACTTATCCAGCGGCTGTTGGTGCAGCAGGTACTCGAGGTGTCCTCCGAGTGGAAGACCAACAAGTCGGAGTCGCAGTACACGTCGCTGGAGTACGATTTCCGTGTCACCTGCGATGCCAACTACTACGGATCCGGCTGTTC
>JAEIIM010067392.1:0-21531 GCA_018874515.1 Drosophila greeni | reverse complement strand
TTTGCTACATCAGAGAAATTTTAAAGTATTTATTATCACAAATTTCATAAAGTAAACAATTACACAATTATACCTTTTGAAATTTTAAATCAACAAAATCTACAAAACGAAAGGGAATTGTCTTCCCCTTTCTTTTTGGGACTTGCTTGCCTGGAATAAAGGATTTAAAGCGTTTCAAATTCTCACCTTCACCTTATAGACTCATCTTTGGACATTGCATAGCATTGTAGTTATAAAAAAATATATATATATTTCAAGTAACATTTTATACTTAAACCTAAACCGCCTTTCAATGGCGGTATAAAAATAAAAACTAAAAGAATACACTTCGAATTCATGTAACTTGTCACTTAAAAACGTAATAACTTACATACCTGTCAATATTTAGAATTGATCTAATTATAAAATTAAATTAGTACTCCAAACCATATCGCCGTGATGGCTAATTGCAATTCGCTTCGCCCTTACTCGCTGTTGACCAGCTCGAACCACTGCCTCATCGCCTCGCTAAGCACTAGTGGCAGCTGATTGAGGTCTCTTACGATCACATAGTAGGGGAATGGGAAGCTGTCCAGGTAGGAACTGATATTTACGGATCCGTCCGCATTGACCGCCACATGCTGTATGTCCAGGATGGAATTCTGAAAGCAGCACACTCAGATTACTACTGCCTCAAGAAAAAATCTCAAATTTATTACCTTGTTGTCTGGATTGTCGATTATAATGTAGACCAGGAAAATGCGCTGCAGACGCGCCAGCTTAATGGCGTTCTTGACCTTCTGGGCGCCTTCGCTGAATATATTTCGCCCATCGCTGAGCACAAGTAAAAGGTTCTCGAACAGGCCATTGTCGCCGCCCAGGCCGCTCTCCTCCGCATTGGCAGTGCGTATGAAGTCCAGGAGCCCGGCAATCTTTGTCTTGTCCTGCGCAAAGTTTAGGGCATTCACTAGGCGCGGTCCGTCGAACTGCTCCGTGTGGTTGAGGATAATCTGTGCCGACTCGCCGAAGGACACGATGCTCAGTCGTCCGCTTTCCAGCAGAGTGAGCGCCTGCGACACCAGCGAGATGGCCTCCAACGTGAGCGTCTTGGAGTTGTTGTGGTGCATCGACTTGGAGTCGTCGATGGCTATTGTGATCTTGTAGTCACGTTGCGCCGGCTTTGTGCGTCGCAGCCAGATCTTGTCCTTCCGGAACTGCGATGCAATGTACGGAATGATCTTCTTCATATTAATGCGTCGCCCGGTGCGGTAGTCGCCCTTCAGTCGTGTGCACTTGGTGGGCTCCAGGATGAGGCGCAGCTGCTCGCAGAGCTCGCGGGCATTCTGTGTCATCCGGTTGGAGATGCTCTGCCAGCTCTCGTAGTCCTCGTGCTGCGGCTGGGTCTGAAATTCATCGTTAGTATTTTCTTCTGTGACTTTCTTGTTCTTTCTTACCCCCCGGAATGTGGTCAACTGTTGGTGATACTGCTGCCTGAGCTCCATCTGCTCCGCAGAGCTCAGCTCCTCCGCGTGCGTGCTCTTGTCCAGCAGGAGTTCGGTGCTAGGAGAGGTATTTGTTAGTTTAGGTTGGATAAATTTACAACGCTGAAGCTGCAACTTACTTGCTGTGCGCCGTGGTCTCTGCACTGCGAGGAACTGTCATGGTGGGCACCACCTCACCCTCGATCTCCATGCCCTCGGGCGTTTCCAGACGTTCCTTTGACTGATCCGTCTTGGAGGGCTTATCGGACTTTTGCTCTGTCTTTTCCGCGCCGAGCTGCTCCAGCTGAGCGTCCTCTTCTGGCTCGGCTGCGGGCTCTTCGGTTTCCATTAGTTCTTCATTATTCTCTGCCTCGGCTTCCTCTTCGTTGGGTGGCTCATCCTCCTGGTGCTGGATCTTCTTCGACTGCTCTTCGGTGGCATTGTCCAGGGTGGTTTTGTCACTGTTCTTGGGCTCCTTGACATGCTGATACTCCTCTGCCTCTGCCTGGTCCGTGGGTTCTGACTGTTCGGCTTCCTCCGTTTCCTTGGACTCCTTCAGCTGGTCAATGGTCTTGAGCTGCTTTAATTTATTCTTTTCCGCCTCACCTGCAGTCCAAAATGGAATTTATTAAATGTTTTGGAAGGGCAGCATTAATAGGAAAACTTACCCAAGGAACGCTCTTCGTTGGTTTGTCCCTGTTTGCGCTTCTCCTGCGTCTGCCGCTCGTTCTTGCGCTCCTCCTGGGACACCGTTTCCTGGGTTTCAGCCACGCCCTGATGGCCGCCATCGTTTGTCTGGAATTTTGATTAGTTTTAGTGAGTAAAATCAATTATAACTAGGATTTCCCCCAAACATACATCGTTCTCCGCCTGACCAACGCCATCCTTCTCCTCGCCCGTTTCCTGTTCGTCCAGCTTTTGGTCTTGCTTGATATCCTGGTCCTGTGGCTGCACCTGATCCGCTGAACTGCTCTGCTCGGTCTCCGGCATGGATTGCACATTTTCCTCTTTGCTGGCCTTGTCCTTGGACTGTGTATGCTGCTCCGGCTTTTCCTCGCGCTTTTCCTCCTCTTTGGAGTCCTCAGTGGCATCCTCCGGCTTGGTTTCGTCTTCCTCCTCGAGCTCGCCGCGTGTCTGCGTCTCGGGCTCTTCCTTTTCGTCTTCGGGTGTGGCTTCGTCGCCCTCGTCTTGGCCTTCTTGCGTTGGCTTGGCCTCGGTGCCCGCCTCATCCTCTTCAGAGTCGCTGCCATCGCTCTGGGCATCGTTGCCTTCCTCCTCGGCGGCAGGCTCTTCCTCGGCGTCGGCTTCGGGTTCCTCAGGCTGCATGTTCTCCTTCATGGCGTCAATGTCGAAGGGATTCTCATCGGTGGGCTGCTCCTCCGGATCGTCGTGACCCTCGTCCACGTTGTTCATGTCGCCCAGGTCCATTTCCTCGGGCTCGGGCGGCTCCTCCAGCTCGTTGTGCATGGCATTGGTTTGCTCCTCATCCATTTCGGGCTCCTTCATGTCGTCAATGTCCTTGGCCTGCTCCTTGCGCTTGTCCTCGCCGCTCGGCTCGTTTGTGGCATCCAGGCCGTCCTTCTCGTGCTCGTCCTTGCCATCCTCCTTGGCCGCATCGTTCTTGGTGTCCAGATCGTTGTGCGCATCCTTCTCGTCCTTGCTGCCCTTGCCCTGGTCCTCCTCGTTCATCTCGGGCTGCTCCTCCTCTTCCTCGGGCTTCTCCTCGTCATCGCCCCAGATCTGGTCGTCGAGCTTTTCCGCACCCTCCTCCGTCTCGCCCATCTCCTTGTTGAGATCCTCCTCGTTCTCGGACTCACCGCTGTCATCCTCCTCGGGCTTGTCCACATCCTGCATCTTGGCATCGAAGTCGTCGCTCATCTCGATGCCCTTCTCCTCCTTGCAGTCGGGCTCTTGCTTGTCGCCCTCGTCCTTGCGATCCTCCGGCCGCTTGGCATCGTCCAGCTGGTCTTCGGACTCGATCTTGTCGGAGGCGTCATTCTCCCCGGTGCCATCCTCCAGGCCGAAGCCCTCGCCGTTCTTCGAGTCCTGCTTGGACTGCCCCTCCTCGTCTTGCATGAGATCCGGCGGGACACAGAAGCCCTTGCTCCCGATCTCCACGAACACGGTCAGCACGATGGACAGCATCTTGGCGGAGACCTTGTGGGTGGCCAACTGCTGCAGGAGCAGGTAGTCGGCCAGCAGCTGGTACTGCTCCAGAATGGGCAGCAGGGCGATGGCCCGCCGCACGCAGAGCAACTTGTCCTGGCCCTGCGAGTCGGAGTGCCTGAGCACGAGGAGCACATTGGAGAGCTTGCCGAGCACGCGGGGCAGGCTGAGCTGTTGCCAGTCGGAGGTCAGTTCCCCCGTGAGGCACTTCTTCAGGTGCTGCTCTCGCAACGCCTCCTGCGACTCCTGATCCGGCTGCTGCTTGGCATTGCCGCCATTCTGTTGATCCTCCTCCGGCTTGGCGACGTGCTGCTTGTAAATCTTCTGCAGCGAGATTAGCACGCTGTGGGCTATGTTGGCCAGCTCTGTGTCGGCATTGGTCAAATCTATGGTCTCCGGAACGATCTCCGCGGGCTTCTCAGCTCTCAGATTGGTCAGCAGTTCCAGGAGTGGCTGCGCCACCGGCAGATGGTCATTGTGCTGGCCTGCTCGAAGTGTTTCCAAAGCCTTCTCTATGATTTGCAAAATCTGCTGATAGTTCTTCGAGTAAAAGTCCAGCTTTTCGCTGGAGAGGAAGTCCAAACTGCTGGCGTTCAGTTCGGTTAGCAATCTTTGACTGCTGCTCAGGATCTGTCTGCTTAGATCCTGCAGTTCCTGTTGGGCCAAGGGAACACTCCTCACCAGTACGCTGTTGCCACTGTTCTCCCGGATAGAACTGGGAGCGCAGCTAAGCAGCAGTTGCCATTGCTTCACCACGTAATGAATCTGGCAGAGATTACGTTTCAGCAGAGCTGCCGCATCCGCTTTCCTGGCAAAGCTCAGAGTACCAGGATCGTTGTCCGCCTGCGGCACAATCTCGGCCAGCTTGCGTAAGCTCTCCAGTGAGTTTCGCAGCTCATGAAGCTCCTTTGTGGAGCCGGATAGCTGCTCCCGCTGCTGCTGCACGAGCAGGAACAGGTCCACTGCGAAGCCCTTGATGCGTTCGATATTGGGAGGTCCCAGCTCCGAGAGCGGAGTCAGCATAATGTTCTGGAGCAGCTTCAGCTTGAACACGCTCTTCATGTAGTACAGGTCCAGGTGCTCGTTCAACTCCTGGGCACTGGGATGCAGCCGCGGCAACATGGCCCGAATGGAGTACGGCGGCAGCTGGAAGTCCTCGAACTCGCTGCGCAGGGAGAGCTCCAGGAGGCCGGTCTTGTAGCTGGCACCCATCCGATGCAGCATCTTGAAGAGATCCGTGAGGGCCTTGCGCTTCTGCTGCAGAATCTGCTTGGCCTCCTGCTTCTGCTGGGGCCGCTCCTTCGACCGATCCACGTTCAGGGAGCGCAGGTGCTCGCATCGCTCCAGCTGGCTGGCCAGCAGGTCATCCAAGTCGGTGATAAGCTCGCCGTAGGGCACCTGCCCCAGTGTCTCCTTCACAACGTGGCGGGCGGTCCTGAAGTGCTTGTCCAGCCGCTGAAGCAGAGAGTTCTCCGACACAAACTCCGGCGGAATGGCGTACTTCTCAAGCAGCTTCTCGCTGGCCACAAACTGCTGCCGTTCCGTATTCAAATACTTCATTTTGTTGTAGTTCCTTAGGCCCTTGCCCTTGTCGCTGCCAAAGGTGTAGTCCTTGGCCGTGGAGTCCTTGGGCTGGAATACCTCGCTGATCTTCTCCTGCAGCGCCAGCCGGTACTCCTTGAGGAACTTGTTCAGGTTGCGATGGACGCTGGCCACGCTGTTGCGCATGCTGAAGTAGCTCAGGTCTTTGCTGTAGCTCTGGATCTTGACAAACTCCTTGAGCTTCTTTTCGATGGGCGACCGCTTGAACTTCACGGCGTCCGCCACCTCGCCGGCGAACTGGGAGAAGTACAGCTGGAGATTGTGCAGGGCGGCGATAAGTGGCGGCAGTCCTTCAATCTTTCCCGCCCGCTCCACGTTGTGCAGATACATCTCGAAGCCGTGGAGCAGCTGAAGGCGTATATGGAAGTCGCCGTAGCAGGAGGCCTCCACAAACTGCCGCAGGATGCGCACTACCTGGGGCAGTTCCACGCGCTGAGCCTGTCCCAGGTCCTGGGCGTCCAGCAGCTGCTCCTGGGCAAAGCGCTGTTCGGCAAACTTGATGTCCGTGTACGACTGATCCAGTTGCTGTTGGTGGAGGAACTGCTGCAGCAGGTTGTAAATGAAGAACCAGTACCGGTAGGCCTGCAGCTCCACCTGGGCAGCCGTCTGTCCCAGGCAATTCCGCCAGTGCTGGAGCTCCAGCCGCGTCCAGCGCTGAACGAACTCGGCCACCTCGGTCTCCTCGGTTACAAGGTTGTTGTTCCTGTGCGCCACCTCGTTCCACAGGGCCAGCTTCTGTCTCAGCAGCTGGAAGCCCGTGTTAAAGCGCACCACCGAGGCGTGAGCCGGCAGGCGGCGGATGCGACCGATCACCAGCTTGATGTCCGCCAAGCCGGCATGCTCTGGATACAGTTCCAGCTGTTCCATCACGCGCTTCTCAATGCGCTCCATAACGCCCAGGCAGCTTTGGATTTCACTTATGTTGGAGTCCTTGTAGAAATCGTAGGGCGTAGTAGCCACTCCCTCCTCCAACTCGATGTCCTTCAACTGCCTTTGCTGCAGGGCCAGTCCAAAGGCCAAGCCATTGCAGGCCTTCTCATCCAGACTGGCTCCCAGAGCGGCCTTATAGTGACCATGGAGGTGGGCAAACACCTGGAAGCGTGCCCTGTAAGGGGAGAGTAAGCGAAGCTCCGTCTCCCTCGTGGACTTGGGCGGCTCCTTGTAATAAACCGGCGTGTGCTGGCCCATCACAGCGATAAAGTTGCGGGCGAGGAAGGCGTAATCCTCCTCGACCACTATCTGGGCCTGCTTAGCCTTGGCACTGGCCTTCTTGTCCAGCTTCAGGACCTGCTCCAAGGTGGGCTGCGACACGAACTCAGCAAAGTCTTCGTCCAGGTTCGTTGGGAAGTTCTGCTCGATCTCGTGCAGTTCCTGCAGCTCCTCGCTCTCCACGCCTCCCTTGGTTTTGGTCACGTACAGACTCTCCGCCTCCGCCTTGAGCTGGCAGCGACGCTGCTCCTCCTGCTGCCATGTTTGGTTGCAGATGCTGAGCGCATCGTCGTAGGCAGCGAAGGTGGTCTCATCTATCACGCTTCCCAGGGAGATGTAGTTGCTCAGCTCGCTCAGCTTGGCCTTAAGCAGGCGGAAGTACTCGTACTCGCTGTGGGGCAGCTCAGAAAGCAACGCGTACAGCCTGCTGTTCCTGATCACCAGTGGCTGCTGGGATGGGAACTGGACGATGTCGGAAATGGTTTCCTCCATTTGCTGCGCCTGCGCAACGCTGCCCGCCCGCTGGACTCTCGCGAAGATCACCTTGAGGGACTCGAAGCCGAATCGCAGCTGGTTCACAGCGCACTTGATGGGCTCCACAAAGTCCTGGTAGTAAGCTGAATACTTGGAGAGTGTGTGATGGACGAATCTCTGGGCATTGGCCAGCCATAGCTCCAGTTTTCCCAGTGCCTCAGTGCTGCTCTTCAGCTGCGCACTCGTCGCCGGTTGGGATCCCTTGAAGTTACCCCACTCGGTGCGTATAAGCAGGAAGAGTTTGTAGAGTGCATCGCAATCGCCATTCGAGTGCAGGAAGTGGGTCAGATCCTGCACCAGGGCAGCATACAGACACTGTTCCGGCCGTAAGGCCAGCTTCTGGGAGAGCTGCTGCTGCCGCTGGAGCGACGCCTTCAGCCTGACCTCCAGCTGGTTGTATATCTCGGCTCCAAAGTGCCTGTATTTCATCACAATCTTCATGAAGTCATAGGTGGTGGTCAGAGTGCCCAGGCAGGCTATATCCTCTGCTATATATTGATTCTTCAGTCGGTTCTTCTCCACGGGATCAATCAGCGGGGCATTGGTGAGCAGGCAAAGCTCGAGGGCTCCCACCAAGGCGTTAGATAGTGCAACATTGAAGGCGGTTGCCATGGAGTCCGCGTTAAGTGCATCCTCCTTTAAGTCGTTCAGCACCTTTGCCAGTTCCTTGGTGCAGCTGTCAAAGCCTTCGCTGGGCTTCTGCTCGCGCCGACTTAACTGGCCAACGTATTCCACCTCCTGCAACAGCTGGCTGGCATTTTTCTGTGCCTCTGACAAACCGTTCACCCTGGCACTGTATCTGGGACTCAGAAGCTGGGAGTTCTCCCAGAGCAGGTAACGAGTTTGCTGTAGGGATGAGCGCCATTCTTGCAACTCGCTGAGTGGCACCGATCGCAGCTGTCCGTTTGGTTGACAAATCAAGGAGAGGAAGACACCCGATAAGGGGGGACCCTGATAAGTGTACCGACTGGAGATATCAGTGCCATCTTCGCCCGAGGGTCCTTGCACGCAGTCCAGACGCGTCGAGAGATTCTCCAACTGATAGCATTGGATAGAGTTACGATACTGCCTTCGATAAGTGCGTAATCCCTTGTAGGTGCTGCTGACTTGTTGCAGCAATGCTGAAAACTCCTCCTGGCTCTGCAGCCGAGTAAGTTCCCGCCTTAGTTCAATCCAGGCACTTGTAATCTCGGCATGGGAGGCGCTGTCCAGAGTTTTCAGGCAGTTCCACAGGTTGCTGTTCAGGGTGAGCAACTGGTCAGTGTAGAGGGGATTCACCTCCTCATCGAAATCCTCGCGTAGAGTTCCCATTAGCAGGCGCTCCATAAAGAGCTCCCTTAGGGCAGCGAGCAAGAGTGGTGGCGAATTGGCAGCTACTAAATCTGGGTGTGTATACTGATTCTCCTCGTTGTCCGGTTCTAAAAGAGCCTTAATAGCATTGAGGTCCAATTCTATATCCAATCTGTTTTCGGTACTGGTTTCATGCGTTTCCTTTAGCTTGGTTTGCAGTCTTTGCAGGCAGGATTGCAGAGTCTCGTTGGCCAGGGTGCCACACAGTTCGAAGGGTTTCAGCTGGAAGCCATGCGTGTGGCCGCGGAGGAACGAGCGCCACTTGTTTGCCTCATCCGACTGCAGCAGCGTCCACCTCTTAAGCCATTCGTTGAGCTCCAAGCTGGCATAGATGGGCACCACACTGAGCAATGCCACCAGTTGCTCTAAATCGCTGTGAAGTTGGATCTGTGGAAGATGGATTTATAACAATATAATCATAATAAATGGTTGCTTAGCTCACCTGCTGATCTTGGTAGAAGGGCTGGAACTGGGTGAATTGCTTGGAGTAGATCTTGCACGTCACGTTTAGGGGTCGCTTTGTCTCCTCAATATACTCCTTTATCTTCAGCATACTCTTTCGAACAGTAAACTTGCCATCGGAGGAAGTCAGCTCCAGCAGTGGCAGCACTAAGTGCTTCTCCAGCCACTGAAAATGAAGCACCAACTTGTGCATCAGTGGCACATGCACCACATTGTTGTATAGCAGCTGCTGCTGAGCCGTAATCAGCAGCCGATTAAACCAATGGAAGCGGGTTACCAATTCAGCATACTGCGGCAACTCCAACTTAACTGCCTCCAAGTTATCCAACAAAAAGCTATGCAGTTCTTGCAGGAAGCTGGCCAGATTATTCAGGAAATCATTGGCAAACTTCTCGGTCACGTTTCCTTTTTGCAGAGCCTGCGAATACTCCAGGGCATTCATGTCCTTTACAGCTTTCGCGGAATTCTGGGGAATTTCAGCCACCAAAAGGCGTGCCAGCAGATGAGCACTCAGGTTTAAGGACTTCAACTCCAAGGTGCTGTCAGTATCTGAGGCATAGTCACGGAGTCGGGGAAAGAGTCGGCGATTCCAGGGCAGATTCACCAAACTTGGGCTACTCCTCTTCTTCAGGCAGGCGTAAAGATGTTTGGATAACTCTTGAAGAGCTGGGTGTTCTTTTAACCAAGGTTTCAGATACAAATGTCTCAACTCCAAGTCTCCAAAGGCAGACGACTCGTAGAGTATGTAAAGGAAGTGCCGAATCAGTTCCTCTCGGTTTATTTGATCCAGTTTGAGGTTCCTCATGTCCTGGAAGATAGCTGCTAACTGCTTTTCTGGCATATT
The DNA here is from genome assembly GCA_018874515.1 of Drosophila greeni. Classification (NCBI taxonomy): domain Eukaryota; kingdom Metazoa; phylum Arthropoda; class Insecta; order Diptera; family Drosophilidae; genus Drosophila; species Drosophila greeni. The sequence goes on along the minus strand of JAEIIM010067392.1, from coordinate 11,904 downwards.
TCCTGATGAATCCAGTAGCACTTTCAGGGCAGATGCCTGCAGTTTGATCAGTGCCAAAGCGTTGAGGTTTCCTGTGGTGAGAATTACGTTGCCCAGGAGATCCTCCTGAGTACTCGCATCTTCCTCAAACAACTCGGTCTGTGCCATCACCACTTCGCGAAGTTTGTTCTGGTAGTAAGACAATCCAAAGCCCATCAGATCTGTGCTGGCGGAGTACACATACACCTCCATGGCGGCCACATAGATGGCCCGCTTTAGCTGGTAACCGATCCGCTTGTAAGCCGCGCTCAGGAAGGCAAACTGAGTAAGGTGCGAAATGGTGTAGCTATTGAACTCTGTCAGCTGACTGATGCCCTTGTGGATGCCCAGGATACAGTCTATGGCCTCCATTTGGTGTACGCCTTGTTCATGGACAAAGGCACGCATGTCATCCGCAGAGTAGCTGTCCCTGGACACGGATAGTTCAATACAGCGGTTACGCATGGCTCGCGAAAGTTCTCCATTCTTGGGATCCACGGTGAGGAAGGCCCGGAAACCGGGCGACTTGAACACCACTTCGGCACTGTCCTGGGCGCTAATTCCCTTTTCGGCTATCAGAAGGCTGCCGTTGGGCTCAAATACAGGATTCAGGCGATCGAGGACTGCCGACGAACAGAGATTGACATGCTCGAGCAATATGAATTGGCCGCATTTCAGCGAGGTCACGATTCGGGAGTCCACCCACTCAAAGGAGCCGCCCGTGTTGAGGGAATCGGCTGACTTAATGTAAGCCTGCAGTAGGAAGAGCTGCGATTTGATGTCCTTCAGCTGCTGGAATGCCTCCACCTGACACGGCGCCGGTGTGCCCTCCAGCTTTTCGATGATCCTGCCGAGTGAGACCAAACGCTCGCTGAACAGCTTTAGTTCATCCAACACGCTGTGCTGCTGGGACTCTAAGAAAGGATACTGCTATGAACATATGCAAATAGATAAGAGAATTTTTACTCACCTGTTGTCACCTTAGCCAGGGCATTGTATTTGCTCCAAGAGTTCCACAGCTGCTCTGTAAATTCGGAATGAATCTGCTGGACAAATGCGCGTTGAACGCTGGCAAAGACCAGGATCTCCACCTTCTTGTAAATCACCTCCAGATGACGATTCAAATCAATCTGCAAGATAACAGTTGAGCATTTAAAGGACACATACTAAATAAGACTTGAGTCTCTTCTTACCTGCTGAAAACTTCCCGTCACCGAGTCATCAATAATGTCTGTGTTGCACGCCCGATTGGAGAGCACACAGAGGGCATCGATCAGCTTGGTCTTGCCACTGTCCGTGGATCCGCAGAGCAGCAGAGGCTTCTCCATATGCACGGTCTCTACGATCTGCTTGAGCAGCTGCCTCTGGCTGTCCAGCAGCATGGGCGGTGCCTGCTCCTGACGTGTGGCCATGTCCAAAACGTCGCCCTGCTCTCGCTGCAGTACCACATCGTTTAGGTACACCTTATCGGCTGTCCAATAGAGAGCCACATCCTCGGAAATGGCGTTCAGCTGCTCGGCATCGCATTGGAAGACAGCGGAGAAGACATTGCGTATATACAACTTGTCCTGGTCGCAGCGCATCCTTTGGTAGTACACCAACTGCATCCTTTCGTACAGGGTCAGCAGAAAATCATGGAAAGCGGGTCGGAAGGTAGACGACTTCGTTGCCATGATGTAACCAGTTTGTGGGTTGTGCAGCAGATCGCACCAGCGGAGAATGTCACGGAGATTGAACTCATAGGGCCCGCCTTTGTAGCCAAATTCCATGGAGGCCACTCCTCGATCGAGTTGCTCAGAGAACAGAACCAAGCGAGCTGCCAAGTCGAAGCTGCTTGTCGGAGCTTTGGTTCCCTTTCCCTCGTAGATATCAAAGAGATTTCCCTGGATGTCCTTGTCCAAAAGTTCCGAGAAATGGCGATTCAACTGCTCAAAGTAGGTTCCATACTTGGCATTCACCACATGGAGCAGATCATCAGTGGTCAGCTTGCGCAGGTAAACTTTGGTGAAACGATTAAGGAAGGATTGTGGCAATCCCTTGCGTCCGCCGCCCTGCTTGAGGGGATTCTGACAGGCAAAGATTCGCGTGGAGCCAGCCAGGTGGAAACTCTTGTTCAATTCCGGAATGTACACCTCGCCGCGATGATCCAGCACTGCATTGAGACCCTCCAGTACGGATTGGGGAGCCAGATTCAGTTCGTCGAGCAGGATCCAGGTATTCTTTGCCTTCAGGGCGGCCAACAGGGGACCATCGCGCCACACAAAGCTGCCCATCTGACGGAGCCCTGAGGGTGCCACTTCAGACTCGAGAAGGTTATCCTCAGCCGGCAGATCAGTGCCGAAAAGATCAGCCAAGTCGGTGTGCTCGCAGAGATTGATGCGCACGATCTGGTAGCCAATGGCAGCCGCAATGCTCTCCACAATGGATGTTTTTCCCACACCAGGTGGTCCCTCCAGGAGGACAGGCTTGTGCAGCGATAGGGCGGATAGTAAACGGAACAGGTTCTGCTTGGTGGTGGGGGCATCGAAGAGGAATTCTGCCTTGGCGGGACACGAGCGCTCCGGATTCACTTCTATGAAAAACGGACGAATGCCAAAGAGCGACTCGTCCAACTGGACTGCCACGCCTCTCTTCTGCATAACTTCCTCCAGGGTAAACTTCTGGTTCAAGATCAGACCGGCCTGGGTGACAGCCTCCTTGGTAATCCTGGCCTTAAGCTGTTCCACCTGCTCCTGCGATTCGTGGGGCAGCATTTCCAGAGCGTCCAGGAAAATGGTTTCCAAACCGAAAATGGCTTGCTCGGCAAAGCTGAGTCTGCTGTTGCTGACCATGTAATTGGCCCAGGCCAGGATGTCGCGTACGGAGAACTTGAATTTCTCGTTGGAGTCGCGAATATGCAGCACTATCTCCACCAGGTACTGGGCCACCTTGTGCATATTGATCCCATCCTGAACCGCCTGCCGGTTCATGCAGTTGTAGGCAATCTCAATGAGATCCTCCTTGTTGTCGGAGGGCAGACACCAGACCTCAGTAAAGCGATTCCTCAGAGCGGGGGAGAGTTCCTTCTTTCCAAAGTCTCCACCCGGATTCATGGTGGCCAGGAACTGGAAACCCTGCTTAGCTTGCACCACAAAGTCCGGATTTACATCCACCTCGGCAACGCCGCCCTTCTCCGCCAGTAGCACCGTGCGCTCTGGCTCCAGGATGCAGTTGAGCCGCTCCAAGACCGAATCCTCAGCCAGGGATATCTCATCGGCCATGAAGTAGGATCCCTCCTGCATGGAATAGATGAGGGGACCATCGGCCCACTCAAACAGCTGGGTAGATTCCTTTCCGCGGCAAGGACGCAAGCCGCCCAAGAAGTCGGCACCTTCTGTGTGCATGTGACAGTTGAGGATGCGCAGCTGGACATTTGCAATGCTGGCGAGGAGCTGGCAAACAGTGGTCTTACCGCATCCCGTTGGACCCACCAGGAGCACAGGTTCGTTGAATTCCAGGGCCTTGGCCGTGAGCACAGCCATGCGGGTCATGTTCCGGGTCCAAACAATGTCGCCGCGCAGCTTGAAGTTCCTAATGGCATCCAGAATCTTTCGACTCACCATGGAGGAGTTCCGTTCCGTTTGAATGTCGAACAGCAGCTGTAGATCCAGCTTCTTGCGGAAATTGGCGTGCAGTGTCCGCTCGATCAGCTCGTGCTCGTCCTGGGAACGCACCTTGGAGGAGAGCACCAGATATCCCTCCTCCACGAGGTGCTGATTCCAGTCATACTTGGTGTCCTCGTGCAGGGACTTGTCCGCATGGGTATAGCGATTGCCCCAGCGGAAGAGGTCGCGCAGGGTGAACACCTGCTTGGCGGTGTTCTGGCGATGCTGCTGCAACTGCGTCATGCACTGCACCATCTTGCGGGCATAGGAGGGCGGAATCAGGCAGCGCTTCTCCAGAATGGTCTCCAGCTCAACGCGCGGTATATCGGCGAAGTGGAGCTCGATGAATCGATTCTTGAAGGCGCGCGACAAGGTCTTTCGTCCGCCATAGAGACCCGGCGGATTCTGCGTGGCGAACAGCATAAAGTTCGGATGGGCCTTGACCAGCGTCTGGGTCTCGGCAATGTACAGCTCCCTGTTGTCGTCCAGCACTCGATTGAGTGCCTCCAGAATGTCCGTTGAAGCCAGATTAAGCTCGTCCAGAATAATCCAGAAGCCGTGGCGCATGGCCTGCACCAAAACGCCCTCCCTGAAGGTCAGTTTGCCATCCAAATCGGCCGCATACGTTCCAATATACTCCTGAAGATCCGTGTGCTCGTGATTGTTGATCCTCAAACACCGGTTGCCACTCCGCCTGGCCACGTAATCGATCAAGCTGGTCTTGCCCGCACTTGTGGGTCCCTGCAGCAGTATGGGCAGCTTTCCAATCGAGATGATTCGGGACAGATCCTTTAGGTTCTTCTTCACACTCTCCGTGAGAATGTAGTGAGAGCAAGGCTGCAGCTCCAAGTTGCCTGGCTGGATCCAGTAGCCCTCGAAGTCCAGATAATTCTCACCCAACTGCGGCAGTTGTTTGCTCAAGACAGCCTTGGCGTTCGATAGCAGCGCATTCTGGATGAGCAGCAGCACCACATGGTGCGATTCCGGGTCCAGCTGCGTGAGGAAACTCAGGCAAAAGCTCTCGTACAGATTCCGCTCGATGGAGCCGCACAGGTTTCGCGCACAGATCCTCAAGCTGCGGCACAGGGTACGCAGCGAGTAAACGGGACGATTGCCGAGACCATCGTTCAGCTGGAGCTCCGACAGCCGGCGCAGGGATTTGTACAGCTGGACGATGCTGTGCACGGACTTCCGCTGGATGCCAGTATTGGCCAGGTAGTCGCTCACTAGCAGACTCAAGTCGGCATCCGTTGTCAGTTCGTCCACAAAGAACTCCGTGAATCGGTTGCGTATGCCCACGGGTAGGTCCTTCTTGCCAATGTCCGTGTTGGGATTCATGCAGGCGAAGATTCGGAAGTCAGGATGCCGCTTCACGGGCGTGAAGTCACCACGTTCCAGCAGAACAACAGAGCCCTCCGGCTCGAGGATGGTGGAAAGGCATTCCAGGGTCTCCGCCGAGGCCAAGTTGATCTCGTCCAACAGCACCCAGTCGCCGTTGCTGATGCAGTTCACCAAGGAGCCGGGTATGAAGGCGAACGAGATGTTGATGCTCTTGTCCAGCTGCATCTGCAGCTTTTGCAGTTTCTCGCCAAGCGTCTGCCAGCGGGGGAGCAACTGGTGACGCTTCAGATCCGGATTCTTGGCCACCTGCACGCATATATTGATCATGGTCCGGATGATCACAGAGTGGCGGCCGCTTTTGTAGTGCGTGGTGAAAATGCTCAGGAACTGCGTGTTCTTCTCCGCATTGAAGGTCTCGCACAGGAGATGCTCGAATTCGATGCGCAGCGGGTCCAGCACGTAGTTGAGCTCCACGGGCTTGAAGCCACCCACAAGATCAGAGACATCCGACTGGTTGTTCATGTTGACCACCACCAGCTTGTGCTCCGTACGCTCGGCGAGATATTGCACTGACGAGGTCTTGCCCACACCGGTTTCGCCCACGAGCAGCACCGGCTCCGAGTGGCTCACGCACACGGCAATCCGCTCTAGGATGCAGCTGGCCAGTCGGGTAAACGAGAAGGTGGACTTCTTCTGGCCCGGCACCTTGCCAATGGCCCGTCGGGTCTGCTCCGTTAGCTTCTGTCGCTTGAGGTCCTGCTCAGAGACTTCCTCGTTTTCGCTTTTGTTTTCCAGCTCCGATTTGGCCAGCAGGCTGGCCCTTCCGATCCTGATGTGCTCCAGCCCGAACTCGACATCCGGCTTGTATTCATTCGCAAAGTGCTCGCAGCGGGAACGGATTATGCCCAGCTTGGCCCCAATACTAGTGATCAGGGTGACCTTCTCCTTACTCTGCGGCAGGTAGGAACAGAACACATCCACTGCGTTTTGGAAGACAAAGTAGGCGCACTCGGCGCTGGTAACCGAGAACTGGGAGTCGGAGCGATGGCACAGCTTCACCAGATCACGGGTGGACACCAATCGACCGGAATTGGGACTACCACTCAGGGAGACCTGCTCAAAGGGCAAGGCCACGTAGTTCTCCGTATTGTCAGCTTTATCCCCAGATTCCTGTTTCCTCAAATTATCTGCGGATGTGTGATCGCCACTGGAGAAGGTGAGAAACACATCCACGATCCGATTAGCCACCGTGGACAGTTTGGGGTAGTTGGTGCTTACGACCTTGCAGAGTTCGTTGCGGGAAAGCGGAAGTATGTTGATGGTGTACAGATACTTATCCAGCAGGGAGTAGAGGGATTTTGCGCTAGAATTGCTCGCCGATTTGTTGGTTCTAGAGGTGAAGAAAAATCGGTTGAGGAAGGATAACATGTGGCTTGAGGGAGTTTACTCACCGCACTGTGACAAAGAGCTGGAATCCTGGCTCTATTTTTACGGAATCTCGGAAGCCGGGAACACTGAGACTCTGTCGCTCCAAAAGACTGCTCAGTATGGTGTACGTATCCTGGGCGGCGGCATCTAAATCCTCTAGAAGCAACCAGTAGCCATGCATGACAGCCTAAAAGGGGAATTATATTAATAAAAAGGGTTCTAGCCCTTGCATCTTGTGGAAGTATTCACCTGCGTTAAAACTCCAGGAAGCCAGACAAATTCGCCCGGCACATCGGTGCATCGATATTGACCCAGCAACATCTTGCTGTCGGTCTGATCCCCCAGTTGGATGCGTAGGAAGCCATTCTTTTGCGCCGCTTCTCCCATGTCGAGGAGCTCTTCCAGGGGCATATCCTCCAATTTGCGCTTGCTGCCCGTTTTCTTTGAGTTCTTTTTCTTGGGTATCAGTAGTTGGTCCTCTTCCTCGGCTTTCTTTAGAGCCTTCTCCCTGGTCTCAATCTCCTTTGGCTTGGGACAAATGCGTCCAGTTTTGCGGGCCAAATACTCGATAAGCGTGGTTTTGCCACAGCCCACAGGTCCGGATAGACAAATGGGTTTGGCAGCTGCCACGCCCAGGGCAATGCTTCGGAGGTTTACCACCGTTGAGTCCACCTTCACAATGCGATCGTAGCAGCCGTCGGTGTTGGCATAGAATTCCAGATTCTCCTTGTTGAATGTGGGCAGCAGAACGCCCTCGATGTTGGTCACAGCCTGATTGATCACCTCCAGCTGCAGGTTCAGCAATTGATCGGCAGCATCTGGACTATAGCTATGGCTGCCAGTGTTCCTAGCCGTCAGCCATGCCTGCTCCTTCTCCTCGTCAAATTCCAAGCGCGTTTCGGTGGGTACCTTTTCATTCAGGGCGTTCAGCTGGGGAGCAGTCATGTTTGTGAGCATGGCCATGATGTGGTTGCAGTATAGTTGCGTCTTCGGACACGATGAATGGGAGTGTGCATGGGTGGCAATAAAGCTGGACCAGTCCCACAGCTCGCGGAAGTAGGAGACGTCGCTTTTCAGCAACTGATAGCAGCATGCGATGAGCTCTAAATCCTCTGGATAGTTGGTGCTACCGCCGTTCTTTAGCTTCTTGCTGGACAAACTATCAGTGCTCTGACTTTCCTCGAAGGGAGCTGGCTTGCCACGAAAGTAGCTCTTGGCAAATCTACGGAAATAACAGATATTGATAAGAAAACCAAGGGGCTGAGCAGAAGCACCCTTACCTTTGCGCATCCACGGAAAAATCCATGAGCTTGGCCAAGGCGGCACACTCCTGCTGATATTGCCGGAAACTCTGGCCAGCCGCAGCATCCCAGCGCAGGGCCATGGAGAGCAGCAACAACAACTGCTCCTCGAAGCACACAGCCACGGGCACCGTGTAGGCGGCCAGCGGCAGCTGTTCGCTGAGTCCGCGAAACAGGCGCTCCACGTCCTGTGGCACATATTTCTGCAGCGCACACAACGCATATTAGAAGAGGGATTCGTAGAAAACAGTGATGAAACACTCACCTGCTTCTTGATAAACTGTTGTAAGCTCTCGGAAAACACGTTGTCTTGCGGCTCCCTCGCCGTCAGCTGCAGCAGTCGCTGGGCGCCGAACCGCAACTTGCTGGCGTTCACCTCCATCTCTCCGGGCACCACTTAGTCTTAATTTCAATAATATTTCAATCAGCTTTCCTCTGTTTCTCGTTAAATTGCAGCACAACGTCCCGAAATGAAGAGCAACCACAACCAAAACACGCGAATTTAAAACACGTGCAGCACTCACGACGGCGTTGCCGGCCAGCTCGTGGAAACATCTGGTTTCGCCGGTCTGGCATCACTAGCGGTTTGTTTACATTTTTTGCCGGCCGGTTTTGCATGTTTTTGTTGTTGTTTTTGGCTGTTTTTGGCACTACACTGAAAACAAAGAATGTTCTATAATAAATAAGAATTTAATTTATTTATAATTTAAAAAATGAAATTGTATAGCACGGATACATATTTTTGTTTATGTACATTGAAAGTTTTATTCCTGTTTCTTCGAATTTCATTGGAATAGTTCTTCGTTTTCGATCTCGAAAAGATCTGTCTTAACAGCTCTCTGTTAGTCCCAGAAAGTGTGCTGTTAAGCGCAAAACAACGGTTCTTTCAGAAAGCATACAAAAGATAAATTCAATTTTTGAAGTTAAGAACTTAAAATGTTTTCAATCCAACGACACATACTAAATCTTCGCCCCCACATAATTCCGGCGGACGACAAGATCCAATTTCCGACATTTTCGACACCCGAGCCGCACGGTGGATACAGTTTGTCATCGTTGGGCTTCCTTGAAAACAACATGCGGAAAATGCGCTACATTGTTTTGCCGTCTGCCCAGAAGTTTCCTCTTCACCTGCGAGACAGCGATTACGATCACGCCAAGTGTGCTCAGGAAAGGTACCTGGACAATTTATTGGACTATATAGTGCACCCCTCGCCGCAGGTCAACTTCCTCACGCCGATCAATATGCGGATGCATGTGAATGCGGACATTGTGTGCACCAGCGAGGTTCTGGAGCTAATGATGCAAGCTCCCTACGAGCACACGGTGGGTTGGACATTGGCGGTGTCCCGGTATCGCAACACCACGTACATTTGTCGTTTGACCAGTCCGAAACCCAACGACGCCTTCGAGGAGCATTATCTGAGACGGATCATGCAGGAAGCGCGTCTAAGGAAGCTGCATCAGTACTGCCTTTCTGGTAGGTTCTAGTAATGCTTCAGAGTACCGAGAATTATTATTTGTGTTTTTCCAGAAAATGGACTCGTACTGCCCGATGGAAATGGATTATGCGAGGAAGTTGATCGCTTCAATGGCGTCTTTTCCATTAACATTAACGGCCAGCGCGTTTTGTTCGATTCTCCAGTCCTGGCTGAGATTTGTACCAACCAATTGTGAGTCCTTACGATAGCTTCAAGAGAGAATCCCTTCTAACATCAATTCCTCTTTCATTTTCTTAGAAATGGACCTGGTTTTATGTGGTCGGAGCTGCAACTGCGCAAGGAAAATATGAATCGACTGGAGTGGGTGCAGCACAGCCGCAACGATGTCATGAAATGGTGGTGCAAGTGCTTCCTGCTTAACATCCAGAACCTATTTGTAGCCCTTCAGAACGAAAATGGCTGTGTGCACACCATAAAGAAGAAGTCCTTGCGGGGCTTGTGGATGGCTTGCGTTAGTATTTCCCAAAAGCAATTCCTGAAACTTCTTTTAAATTAATTATATTTATCCCTTAAACATCGTTATCTGTATTTCATACTTTCAGGAGAAGGAATGGAGCACCGGCGTCTGTGCCAACTTCATGGTGCGCCTGCTCGGTTGCATCAGCCAAATCATGGCCCAGATCGACTGCCCCAGCACCGTGTACCTTTTCGAATTCGATGCCAATCAGGGCGAGATTGCTTACGAGGTCTTCGAGGAACTAAACGAGCACACGTTTCTGCCGGACTGGTTCCGCATGAATCTAGACGAACGCCTAGAGGACATGCTTGCATTCCCATGACTATGTACTAGGAGTACACCAATGACTTGTGTACGAACTACAACTTGTTAGAGTTATTAAATGAAGATTTAAGTTTATTGCGACATAATCATCAATTTGTGTTCATACGCGTTCATCACTATCAAATAATTTAATACAATTTTTCGCTGAAGTATGTTAAGAGAATGCATTCGATTTTACAAAAATATGGAAATGCTATAGTTGGCGTGCGTGCAGCTTACAGCTCGGTCTTCTTGGGCTTGCCGCTGCGGTCGAAGCCCTTCAGTTCTGTGGTCGCCTCCTTGGCGATGTACTTGAGGAAGTCATCGACCTCCCGACCGCCGTTGTAGCTCACCGGCTTGTTCTTGGCATCCTTGGGCAGCCAGAAGAGGGTGGGGAAGCCGCGCACGTTGAACTCAGGCGGCACATCGTTGGCGGTGGCGTCCATCTTCACGATGGCAACCTCCTCGTCCTGCAGCTTCTCGGCCAGCTCCTCGTAGATGGGGGTCAGCTTCTTGCAGTGACCGCACCAGGGGGCGTAGAACTCGATCAGCGTGTCCTTGCCGTTGTTGATTACCAGCTCGTCAAAGTTCTTGGCCACGGCCACCTTGACGGGGGCGTCGTTCGACTCGGGCACAGCTTCGCTCTTGATGTAAGGCTCCAACTCCTTGGCCAGCAGCTTCTCCACAAAGTCCTGCAGATTCTCAACGGAGAACTCCTCCTTCAGGGCGTACTTGAGATTCTTTTCATCGCGAGCTAGGATCACGGGCTTGTCTCCGACGAAATCGTAGCCGTACTCGTTCAGCTCGTGCTGGAAATCATCCTTGGAGGCAATCGCAAAGTTGATCTGACCCACAAACTCCTTGGCCACCTTGAGGACACGGTTGCGCCAGTAGTTGGTACCCTTGGGGTTCTTCTGGTAGTCAACGCTGAAGTAAGCAGTGATCAGAGGGTTCTGGAAGTCGCGAACCGAATCCTGAGTGCGGTGACCCACCAGACCATGGCTAAAGAAGAGTTTATTAGTACTTGAACGCACGTTAATGGCCTCCTGTGCACTTACAAGTTCTCCTTGACGAAGGTGATCAAATCGGAGTCGGAGCTGCCCTCAAACTTGATAGTGGAGGACTCGAACTTGTTGCTCAGGTGAGGGGCACGGATCAGAACGATAGCATCGCTGCAAGAGATAGGGGTAAACGTATTGAATTATAGTAAATATATAGAAACCCAAGAGCACTTACGTTTCGCCCTGCTTCTTAAGGACTTCGGCATCGTTGGAGTGTCCGAAGCGGTACTTCTCGCGATTCTTGTCGGCAAACTTCAAGAAGACCTTGGCCAACTTGGAATCAGCGTCACTAAAGTAACCAAACAGCGAAGTGTCCTTGGTATCCAGGAACTTGGCCAGCTCGGCGACATTGCGGATGGTCTTGGAGGCAGGTCCAACCTGGGCGCGCATGTACTTGGCAATGCCAGCAGCCTCACGCGGTCCATTGTAGTCCTGCGAAACCTCGTCCTGGCGGAAGATCTTCAGCGTGGGATAGCCGCTGACAGAGTACTTGCTGCAGATTTCCTTGCCAGCCTCGGTACAGTCGACCTTAGCCAGCTTGATTGGTGGATCATCGTCTTTGACGATCTCCGCCGCCTTGGCGTACTCGGGCTTCAAGCGCTTGCAATGGCCGCACCTTAAAATAACATAATGAGAAAATCGGTTAAGACACGTCACTTGATCATATTTTTTGGGGTCGTGTTGGGAGCAAACTACTTTCTAATACATCATTCCTTATCAAGCCGACAACTTGGGAAGAGACAACATCCCCAAAAAAACTAGCTAGTAATTAAAGTTAGGGTGCGGGACTTATCAGCGAACAGCCTTATCTATCGCTCATTCTAGCACTAGGAACAAAAGACCATTAAG
>JAEIIM010067327.1:0-17665 GCA_018874515.1 Drosophila greeni | reverse complement strand
TCGAAAAATATCAAATAAAAATACCGCAAATCGTGCAGAAATATCGATCGTAAAAAATAACATCGATGTTTTGGAAAATTAAAAAAACATCGATGCATAGATGCATACCCTCTCAACGAGACCCTACGACCGGGAAAAAACCTTAATTTCTTTTCAATATTTAATATTTCATTTTTTGTACCGAAATTTCTGCAACCTTGCACAGCACCATCGATAGCGATAAGATATCGATACTCCGATAGTTCCATCTCTAGTGCCGCATGAAAAAAACGTTTTCGCTTTGCCAAACCGGAAAAAAATTGTGAATTGCGGCTGAAGAAACATAGTAAAAGTGAAAAATAGGTAAACAAAGTGCCAATAAACTCTCGGCGAACAAGGTGCGCCACTTATATATTGTGGGATTTACGATTATTGCCCCTTTTCGATGGAGTGAAAAATATTGCGAAAGGCCGCAACAACCATGGCGGCGGCGGCGGCATTCGTTTTCTCCCCTGGTATATGTGTGTGTTTGTGTGTCATCCTAATGCGTATTGTTCTATTTATTGATTAGGAAAAGTACAGCGGAACGATGTCCATTCCGCCGTACATGATACCGCAGAACGCCTGGGCCGCCCAACTGATGGCCCAGCAGGCGTACGCGGCGGCCCACGCTCAGCAGGCGCAGTTGCACGCGCAGCAGCAGATGGCCAACCAGATACAGCAGATACCGCCGCCGGGAGCTCCTCTACCCCCGCCCGGAGGGCATGCCAACGGCATTCCCACCCCGGCAGGACAGGGACAGGGCCAGGGGCCCGGGCTGGGTCAGATTCCCACACCGAAGCCCGACATCCTCACCGAGGAGAAGATGCAGGAGAAGGCCCTGAAGTGGCAGCATCTGCAGTCGAAGCGTTTCGCTGAGAAGCGCAAATTCGGTTTCGTGGACACCCAGAAGGAGGATATGCCTCCGGAGCACATCAGAAAGATTATACGTGACCACGGAGACATGACCTCACGAAAGTATCGCCACGACAAGCGTGTGTATCTGGGCGCCTTGAAGTACATGCCGCACGCGGTGCTGAAGTTGTTGGAGAACATGCCCATGCCATGGGAGCAGATCCGAGATGTCCAGGTGCTGTATCATATCACGGGGGCCATCACGTTTGTGAACGAGATTCCCTGGGTCATTGAGCCCGTCTACATAGCTCAGTGGGGGTAAGTTCTAGAGTTCTTTCTTTATAAAGTTGTGCTCTAGTAGGTTCTTTCCTTTCCAGAACTATGTGGATTATGATGCGTCGTGAAAAGCGTGATCGTCGGCACTTTAAGCGCATGCGTTTCCCGCCTTTCGACGATGAGGAGCCACCGCTAGATTACGCTGACAACGTGCTGGATGTGGAGCCCCTCGAGGCCATACAAATCGAGCTGGATAACGATGAAGATAATGCCGTGTACAAATGGTTTTATGATCATCGTCCATTGGTGGATACGCCGTAAGTTTAAGGTGCAAAATAATAAAAAATAAAATTAATAATTTAACGTTTTTTAAATAGCTTTGTGAACGGCTCTACGTATCGCAAGTGGAATCTTTCCCTGCCCCAGCTGGCCACGCTGTATCGGCTGGCCAACCAACTGCTCACTGACCTGGTGGACAATAACTTCTTTTATCTGTTTGACCCAAAGAGTTTCTTCACAGCCAAGGCATTGAATATGGCCATACCAGGTGGTCCCAAGTTTGAGCCACTGATCAAAGACCACAATGTGGGGTGAGTTAGATCTGAAAAGCTAGAAACCTCGTCAGTGAGTGATATATATATTCTACTTTCTGCAGTGACGAGGACTGGAACGAGTTCAATGACATCAATAAGGTCATCATTCGGCAGCCTATCCGCACGGAATATCGAATTGCCTTTCCCTACCTGTACAACAACATGCCGCATTTTGTGCATCTGAGCTGGTAAGACCTCCTAGAGGTTTTCCCTTTTTAATATTATACTTAAAGTATCATTTACGTGGTAGTAACGTTTCCATGTGAAAAGCATCGCTGGAAGGGCTTCATGCCGCGTTAGATAAACGATGTGCCTCCCAGTTTACTACCAATTTTGCGATAAAAGGGAGCTGCAATGATAATGTTCGTGGCGATTGAAGAAATTAGATCGTGACTGCTGATAGTTGCATACATTAAAATATATCCTAAAGCATTCACATTAAAATAACACTTGTCCAATTACAGGTATCACACTCCCAACGTGGTCTACATCAAGACCGAAGACCCCGATCTGCCCGCCTTTTACTTTGACCCGCTCATCAATCCCATATCGCACCGCAATGCCAACTCCAAAGTGCAAGAGCCCCTGCCGGAGGATGACGAGGAGTTCACGCTGCCGGACGATGTACAACCCTTCCTGCAGGACACACCTCTGTACACGGACAACACCGCCAACGGCATTTCCCTGCTGTGGGCTCCTCGTCCCTTTAACATGCGCTCGGGTCGCTCTCGCCGAGCCATCGACGTGCCCCTGGTAAAGTGCTGGTACAAGGAGCACTGTCCGCCTGGTCATCCAGTCAAGGTGCGTGTGAGCTATCAGAAACTGCTTAAGTACTATGTCCTCAACGCCCTGAAGCATCGCAAACCAAAGCCGCAAAAGAAACGGTGAGACTATAACCTTATTGCATATTTAATTACATTTTCTGATGATTATTTCTCTTTCCTTAGCTACCTCTTCCGTTCGTTCAAGGCCACCAAGTTCTTCCAGACCACCACCCTGGATTGGGTGGAGGCTGGACTGCAGGTTTGTCGTCAGGGATACAACATGCTCAACCTCTTGATTCACCGAAAGAATCTAAACTATTTGCATTTGGATTACAACTTCAATTTAAAGCCCGTCAAGACCTTGACCACCAAGGAGCGTAAAAAGTCACGTTTCGGAAATGGTAAGTTGCACTTTTTATATTTGCATTATAAATAACATTATTAGCATCGTCTTTTACCTTCTAGCGTTCCACTTGTGCCGTGAGATCCTGCGTTTGACTAAGCTAATTATTGACTCGCATGTTCAATATCGGCTGAACAATGTGGATGCCTTCCAGTTGGCCGATGGACTGCAGTACATTTTCGCCCATGTGGGCCAACTGACGGGCATGTATCGCTACAAGTACAAGTTGATGAGGCAGATACGGATGTGCAAGGATTTGAAGCATCTGATCTATTATCGCTTCAACACCGGACCCGTTGGCAAGGGTCCCGGCTGTGGTTTCTGGGCGCCCGGTTGGCGAGTGTGGCTTTTCTTCATGCGCGGAATAACTCCACTGCTGGAACGCTGGTTGGGCAATCTGCTCTCTCGCCAGTTCGAGGGTCGACACTCCAAGGGTGTGGCTAAGACAGTGACCAAGCAGCGCGTTGAGTCCCACTTTGACCTGGAGCTGCGTGCCTCAGTAATGCACGATATCGTGGACATGATGCCGGAGGGCATCAAACAGAACAAGGCGCGTACCATTCTGCAGCATCTGTCGGAGGCCTGGCGCTGCTGGAAGGCGAACATACCGTGGAAGGTGCCTGGCTTACCAATACCCATTGAGAATATGATCCTGCGTTACGTTAAGATGAAAGCTGATTGGTGGACAAATACGGCTCACTACAATCGGGAGCGTATTCGACGTGGAGCCACCGTGGACAAGACTGTGTGCAAGAAGAATCTGGGGCGATTGACGCGTCTCTACCTTAAGGCGGAGCAGGAGAGGCAGCATAATTACCTAAAGGATGGCCCGTACATTTCTCCGGAAGAAGCTGTGGCCATTTATACCACCACAGTGCATTGGCTGGAGTCGCGTCGCTTTGCGCCTATTCCCTTCCCGCCGCTCTCGTACAAGCACGACACCAAGCTGCTTATTCTGGCCCTGGAGCGCTTGAAAGAAGCCTACAGTGTCAAGTCCCGATTGAATCAAAGT
This sequence comes from Drosophila greeni, assembly GCA_018874515.1. Taxonomy (NCBI): domain Eukaryota; kingdom Metazoa; phylum Arthropoda; class Insecta; order Diptera; family Drosophilidae; genus Drosophila; species Drosophila greeni. The sequence continues at coordinate 13,744 of JAEIIM010067327.1, read as the reverse complement.
CAGCGCGAGGAGCTGGGTCTCATCGAGCAGGCCTACGACAACCCACACGAGGCATTGTCCCGCATCAAGCGTCACCTTCTCACTCAGCGGGCCTTCAAAGAGGTTTGTATCCCTAAAATTTGATTTCTATTTAAGTTTACAGATGGTATCTTTGAATTCCAGGTTGGCATCGAGTTTATGGACTTGTACAGTCATCTAATCCCCGTCTATGAGGTGGAGCCGCTGGAGAAGATTACGGACGCTTATCTGGATCAGTATCTGTGGTACGAGGCGGACAAGCGACGCCTGTTCCCGCCGTGGATCAAGCCCAGCGATACAGAGCCACCACCGTTGCTGGCCTACAAGTGGTGTCAAGGTAAAGATGAGACCCGATCTGATCTCTGGGCATATTTGAATATATAATGAAAGCCGGGCATTTTGGGTGTGTGATTTGTGGCAAAGTGATATGTATTTGACCATCCCCTTGTTGCAAACCTCACGCCAAAGATGGGACCCGCTGTGCAACAAGAAAGTGAAGTGGGAAAAGAAACCATTTGGTCCTGAGTTTAATCTTGTTTTCTCCTTGTAACAGGCATCAACAACCTGCAGGAGGTGTGGGATGTGGGTGAGGGCGAGTGCAATGTGCTGCTTGAATCGCGATTTGAAAAGCTCTACGAGAAGATTGATTTGACGCTACTCAATCGTCTTCTGCGTCTTATTGTCGATCACAATATCGCCGATTATATGACGGCCAAAAACAACGTGGTGATCAACTACAAGGACATGAACCATACTAACAGTTATGGTATCATTCGCGGCCTGCAGTTCTCCTCGTTCATCACGCAATACTACGGCCTGGTGTTGGATCTCCTCGTTTTGGGCCTGCACCGATCTAGCGAGATGGCGGGGCCGCCACAAATGCCCAACGATTTCCTCACTTTCCAGGATGCGGTCACCGAAACGGCGCATCCGATTCGACTGTATTGTCGCTACGTCGACCGCATTCACTTGTTCTTCAGATTTTCGGCGGAGGAAGCGCGCGATCTCATTCAGCGCTACCTAACCGAACATCCGGATCCGAACAACGAGAACATTGTGGGCTACAACAATAAGAAGTGCTGGCCCCGAGATGCTCGCATGCGTTTGATGAAACACGACGTCAATCTGTAGGTGTTTCCCTTAAACAAAATTTACTGTCTCTAACAATTTCTTGTATTTTACAGAGGTCGCGCTGTCTTCTGGGATATCAAGAACCGCCTGCCGCGCTCTGTCACCACCATTGGTTGGGAGAGCACCTTTGTGTCTGTGTATTCCAAGGATAATCCCAATCTGCTCTTCAACATGAGCGGCTTCGAGTGTCGCATTTTGCCAAAGGTTCCTTAACCCCAAAATCCATTTAAAGATCAGTTTATAATTTAATTCGCTTTTCCCACAGTGTCGCACCCAAAACGAGGAGTTTACGCATCGCGACGGCGTGTGGAACTTGCAGAATGAGATAACCAAGGAGCGAACGGCTCAGTGCTTCCTGCGTGTAGATGACGAGTCCCTGGGGCGCTTCCATAATCGAGTGCGACAGATACTGATGGCCTCCGGTTCCACGACCTTTACAAAGGTGAATTTCATCTCAAATGCAATCAAAGAAGGTTGAGTATTAATTCGTTTATTTTTTCAGATTGTCAACAAATGGAATACGGCACTTATTGGTCTAATGACCTATTTCCGTGAGGCTGTGGTCAATACGCAGGAGCTGCTGGATCTGCTAGTCAAGTGCGAGAATAAGATTCAGACGCGTATCAAGATTGGTCTGAACTCCAAGATGCCCTCGCGTTTCCCGCCCGTTGTGTTCTACACACCTAAGGAGTTGGGCGGTCTCGGCATGTTGAGCATGGGCCACGTCCTGATTCCGCAATCGGATCTACGTTGGTCCAAACAGACCGATGTGGGCATCACCCATTTCCGATCAGGTTGGTTTAGGTCGCATCAACGTTCTAAGCTGAGTTTCTTATGAATATACTCTTTTACAGGAATGTCCCACGATGAGGATCAGCTTATTCCCAACTTGTATCGCTATATTCAGCCGTGGGAGAGCGAGTTCATCGACTCGCAGCGTGTGTGGGCCGAGTATGCGTTGAAGCGTCAGGAGGCGAATGCCCAAAACCGACGGCTGACACTGGAGGATCTGGAAGACAGCTGGGATCGTGGTATTCCCCGGATCAATACACTCTTCCAAAAGGACCGGCACACCTTGGCCTACGACAAGGGCTGGCGCATTCGGACCGAGTTCAAGCAGTACCAGGTGTTGAAGCAGAATCCCTTCTGGTGGACGCATCAGCGGCACGATGGTAAGCTGTGGAACCTGAACAACTACCGTACGGACATGATTCAGGCGTTGGGCGGAGTAGAGGGCATTCTGGAGCACACACTTTTCAAGGGCACCTACTTCCCCACCTGGGAGGGTCTGTTCTGGGAGAAGGCATCCGGATTTGAGGAGTCGATGAAGTACAAGAAACTGACCAATGCCCAGCGATCCGGTCTCAACCAGATTCCGAACCGTCGCTTCACCTTGTGGTGGTCGCCGACCATCAATCGTGCCAATGTCTACGTCGGTTTCCAGGTGCAACTGGATTTGACTGGCATTTTCATGCACGGCAAGATTCCCACGCTCAAGATCTCACTGATCCAGATCTTCCGTGCCCATTTGTGGCAGAAGATTCACGAGTCGATTGTGATGGATTTGTGCCAGGTGTTCGACCAGGAGCTGGACGCTTTGGAGATTGAAACGGTGCAGAAGGAGACGATCCATCCGCGAAAGTCCTACAAGATGAACTCGTCGTGCGCGGACATCCTTCTTTTCCCCGCCTACAAATGGAACGTGTCGCGGCCCTCGCTGCTGGCCGATACCAAGGATACCATGGACAACACCACCACCCAGAAGTACTGGCTGGACATCCAACTGCGTTGGGGTGACTACGATTCTCACGATGTGGAGCGATATGCGAGAGCCAAGTTCCTCGATTACACCACGGATAACATGTCCATTTATCCCTCTCCCACGGGCGTGCTGATAGCCATAGATCTGGCCTACAATCTGCATTCAGCGTACGGCAATTGGTTCCCCGGCTGCAAGACCCTCATCCAGCAGGCCATGGCCAAGATCATGAAGGCGAATCCCGCGCTCTATGTGCTGCGCGAGCGCATCCGCAAGGCGCTGCAGCTGTACTCTTCGGAACCTACGGAGCCCTACCTGAGTTCCCAAAACTACGGCGAGTTGTTTTCCAACCAGATCATCTGGTTCGTGGACGATACTAATGTGTATCGCGTCACCATTCACAAAACATTCGAAGGAAATTTGACAACAAAGCCCATCAATGGAGCCATTTTTATCTTCAACCCGCGAACGGGTCAGCTCTTCCTCAAGATCATTCACACATCGGTGTGGGCTGGCCAGAAACGTTTGGGCCAGTTGGCCAAGTGGAAGACAGCCGAGGAGGTGGCAGCACTGATTCGGTCGCTGCCTGTGGAAGAGCAGCCCAAACAGATTATTGTGACGCGCAAGGGCATGTTGGATCCGCTGGAGGTGCACTTGCTCGACTTCCCCAACATTGTGATCAAGGGCTCGGAGCTGCAGTTGCCATTCCAGGCCTGTCTCAAGGTGGAGAAGTTTGGCGATCTGATCCTCAAGGCCACCGAGCCACAGATGGTGCTGTTCAATCTGTACGACGACTGGCTTAAGACTATCTCCTCGTACACGGCCTTCAGTCGTCTCATCCTGATCCTGCGCGCCCTCCACGTCAACACGGAACGGACAAAGATTATCCTGAAGCCGGATAAGACTACCATCACGGAGGCGCACCATATCTGGCCCACTCTGACGGACGAGGAATGGATCAAGGTGGAGGTGCAACTGAAGGACCTCATTTTGGCCGACTACGGCAAGAAGAACAACGTGAATGTGGCGTCACTGACGCAGTCTGAAATCCGTGATATCATTCTGGGTATGGAGATCAGCGCTCCGTCGGCGCAACGCCAACAGATCGCCGAAATTGAGAAGCAGACCAAGGAACAGAACCAACTCACCGCCACCACGACTCGGACAACGAACAAGCATGGAGACGAGATCATCACCTCCACGACCTCTAACTACGAGACGCAGACCTTCAGTTCGAAGACGGAGTGGCGAGTGAGAGCAATCTCAGCCACCAATCTGCATCTGCGAACGAACCACATTTATGTGAGCTCCGATGACATCAAGGAGACCGGGTACACCTACATCCTGCCCAAGAACATACTCAAGAAGTTCGTAACGATTTCCGATCTGAGAGCGCAGATCGCAGGATATCTGTACGGCGTTAGTCCGCCGGACAACCCTCAGGTGAAGGAGATTCGCTGCATCGTGATGCCGCCGCAATGGGGCACCCATCAGACGATCAATCTGCCCAATGCCCTGCCAACGCATCAGTACCTCAAGGACATGGAGCCCCTGGGCTGGATCCACACGCAGCCCAACGAGCTGCCGCAGTTGTCGCCGCAGGACATTACGACGCACGCCAAGATCATGCAGGAGAACTCGAATTGGGATGGCGAGAAGACGATCGTGATCACGTGCTCCTTCACGCCCGGATCCTGCTCGCTGACTGCCTACAAGCTGACGCCCTCGGGCTTCGAGTGGGGCTCCAAGAACACAGACAAGGGCAACAATCCCAAGGGCTACCTACCATCGCACTACGAGCGCGTCCAGATGCTGCTCTCGAATAAATTCCTCGGCTTCTTCATGGTGCCGGCGCAGAGCAGTTGGAACTACAACTTCATGGGCGTGCGCCACGACCCGAACATGAAGTACGAGCTGCAGCTGGCCAATCCCAAGGAGTTCTACCACGAACTCCATCGCACCTCGCATTTCCTGCTCTTCTCGAACCTCGAAGACGGCGGCGACGGCGCCGGTGCGGACCGGGAGGATGTGTACGCGTAGAGTGTTAGGTCCTTCATCTACTTCCTCGTTTTCCCGTTTAGTGTATACAAACAATTTTATAAGCGTGTCTTTTCAAAACGCTAGAGCCTAGGTACGTTTTGTAATAAAATCCATTCTTTTTCCACACACATTAAGCCACCATCGTTACCATGGGAATTCATTTCTCATCCACCAGTGCGGGACTCACTATTCATAACATTAACGGTAAGTATGTATGTGTGTATGTATAACTAAAATTAATGCTAAATAATTCTGTTTGGTTCGGTTTGGGGTTTTGTTCCGGTTTCTAGGTACGTTCGATTGATTGCTGCTTTGACCCGTTTCTTAGGAGCACTTCCACAGCACAATGGCCAGATTTCCGGCGAAGAACAAGTAGAGAATGTTCTCCGTCTCGTATGAGACCTCGAAACCGAATCCCTCGCCCACAACCACATGCCAATAGATGCCGAACTTCTTGTCCATGGTTTCCTTGATGATTTTGGCAGCGTGCTGCAACGAATTTAAAAGTTCTGGGATTAGTGAAGGGTTTATAGTTCATCTTGATGTGGATTCTGAATAGGAAATGTATATATTAATTGTTACTATAATTCCAATAATTATTAAGCAGACACAAGTAAATCCTTGTAATGACACACTTCCCCTTAGATTAATAGTGAATTCTACCTCATAGTTCGATGCGTATTTCTCACAGGCAGTTATAGACAGTTCAATGGCCTCTATTCGCATCTCCTCGTTCATGTCCGAGTGCTGAAAGAGTGGAAGGCCAAGGATTAAAGAAACTGTATGCATAGAAGTAGTTTCTCAACCAACCTTAACCAGTGGATAAACGTGTACGATTTTCTTCTCGCCCTCCTTGCCTCCTTCCGCCTCATCTGCCATGTCTGCGATTCACAACTGAACGGAATAGCTAGCACGGAGCCGTAGCTAATGTAATAAAAATTGAGTTAAATTCCTATTTACATGTGACACACAAGTCAAGGCAAAAGTGTAGGTTATATGGAATGCCTACCGCTGGCAGGTGAATGTTTATGAATTCTCGTTCTCGTTTTTGCGCTATTGTCACGACAGGATTGGCTGCTATGGCAATATATTTCGGTTTCGATTTGCCTGCCAGGCTGTCGTCGGGAGCGAGGTTGACTTGCGACTGACTGACGATGGTACTCAGTTCCGGCTCCGTTCTGACGCCAGCTCCATTAACTACTAGCAACCACAGGCGGAGTTTGAGCCGGAGGGGTATTAATAGCTACCATTTGGTGCGCGCTGCGATTGCGCCAAGTGTCTGCATGCGAAAGGACCTCCCTCCTGCCGTTTGCCTTCTGCTTCCTGCATCCCCGGATTGTTGCAAACAAAAGCAATTTCCGTGAGGGTGCCACGGCGAGACAGACGACGCGGCGTCACCGTCATCATCTTGGCGGCAACCCCAATTTCTGCAACGATTTTTGCAATGAAAGTGGTCAGTTGGGGGAGGAATGGAATAGCCAGCCAGCGGATAATGCCTGGAAAAACCCTCCCATTGAAATGTCAACAGATTGTCAGTAAACTAAACATGAGCAGTGGTTGGTTTATTTGAATGGTCACTGTGTGCTTAATGACACGAATTAAAGGCAGTTAAATCTTGAATTTAAATTAACCCAATCAATATGGGAAATAAGGAAATACCTTAGATAATTCAAAACCATCGAGATCAAAGAATCAACAACAAAAGAAGTGCTACAAACACTTAACATTCTATGAACTAAGCTCAGAACACATTGTTAACATAAACAACATTGTTATTTTATTTATTTGTTAGCCGAGTCCCAGCACTCCTCATCTTCATCTCGGTCAGATAATACAACCTCCTGGGAGAGGCGATCGGACAAGTCGTAGGGCTCCGACTCGCTTGACTCCTCTGAGTCCTCTATTATAACGCAATTCTCCTCTATTTTCAGTGATTTCTCCCGGAGCACTTCCTTAAGTACTTCTTCAGTTGCTCCTACGTGCTGTAATCGTTCCAATAGGTCTGCAATTGGTATTTTAATTAAATTTGTATAGGGGTCTTCCTCGATTTCAGCATTTTCTGTAATCCTCTTAAAACGCTGCAGTTCGAACTGAACTTCATCCCAGATCTTCTCTTTTTCGGTCCTCGGATCCACATAAAAGGGATAATCGACGGCATGGATAATCTTATAAGGAGTTGCATCCTCTGTATCAGATTTTGATAAAACAATCAATGGATTCACCAACGGCATTTCCAGAATATCTTTACGCACAAATATCGCTATCTGCGATACATGACCCACTGACTCCATATCCTTGGGCGGATTGCCCACTCCCAGCAGAGAGAACACATAGTTTGGGTATTGCTTTACGATTCCCATGCACCAAGCCTTAAACTCCTCCCGCGTCCACTCGAACTTGTGATCCTCGTGACGAAATCCATTCGGTAGCAGAGGTTTAAAACTGGTAAAAATCACGTTAAAGTCGGAGTTGGGAGTGCTGAAAACGACCACTTTTGGCTGCATAAATCCAAAAACATTTGGTGGAATCTTGGACAACACATCGTCGTAAACGTGTTCAATGCTAAAAGTGGAAATAAATAAATATCAGAAGAATTCAAAATAGCAAAATTATACAACTCACAGTTCCAGGGCAATAACTGCATCGGTGTCCCGCAATTTCTCCGAAGAATCGGCGACGCTTCCCTGCAGGATCTCAGCGTGCAAAGGACCTGTACGTTGCTTTATATAGTCAGCGACCAACGGATTGATTGTGGTGCATGTTCTTTTTAGCAAAGGCTCGTCAATATCGACCTGCAAATTCAGAAAATTTGAATTTAACCGCCAGATGGTAAGGGACCGCGGAACAAAATGGGAATGGAACATTGTAAATTTTTATGTTGCCTATAATTTAATAAATAATTAATTTAATATTTTATTATAATAATAAATTATTAATTACAAGATGGTGAATTTAAAAAATGTAAAACATTCAAAATCAACGTCAATCGATGCACCTACCACGATATCAATATCAACTATTGCATCGACCAAACTATCGCATGTCCGGCCGATACAACCCTGCTGCTTGGCTTGCAGGAAGAATGTGTAATTATTACGAAAAGAAGAGTCAAATGGAAGCGGAAATATAGTGGAAAACGATTTGTGAAAGTGCAGCTGTGCACCGTTGCACCAAGTGAAAAGTGTAAGCATTGCCCCTTCAGCCAGGGAGATGGCCGAAGCAGTGAAAATCTGTGGTGCACTTGGGACGGGGAAAGAAAACGACAAATACAAGAAGAAGAGACGAGTAATACGTGAGAAAAATACACATACTGAAAAATCAATTTGACTTTGTGCCCCAGCACCCGAGTGGCACGTGAAATGTGTTATCTGGGGAAGCCCCCGCAGCAACCAAATATATGTGGGAACATTTTTCCCTTTGTGTCCTAATGCCGGCCAGCAAAATCGATTTTTTTTCGGGAGTCTGTATGTATGTCCGTCTGTTTGCTCCAGACATGGTGGTGCGTCCGCGTTTGTTTGTGTTTGTATTTATGTTTGTGGCTCGGGCGCGCTAAGAACTTTCTCGTTTCGCCAATAAAATGCATTTGGCGTAACGCGAACCCCAACCAAGTGACTAAAGCATGGGGGATTTTCCCAAAATTGTTCAATTAAATTATTTGTTTTGTTGTGTGTACAAAATTGTTGTACACCAACACAAGTGAGCAAGCGCTGCCTGTCGGTGTGTTCCATTTCATTTCGTTTGATCAAGATATCGATATGTGGTGCTTCTGGAACATGCATTCTTTTCAAATTTATAACGTAAAAAACTGTTTGATTAAAACAAAATGTGTTAAGTAAATGTAAATTAAAATAAAATTTGAGTTATACCAATAAACCTAAACTTTAATCTGTTTATGAATTAGGGAATACAAAACTTACAAGTGGCATTAATTAATATAAATTAAAATTTATCGATATATCGAGTTCCATTCCTAAAACCGCGTTCCATGTCACTTGGTCCCGGTTTATAAAACAAAACAAAAAACTGACAAATTGTGAAGCAAAAAACGCCGAATAATCTTTTGGCACAATAAGACTGACGAATCTCCATAAAAACAAAACCTGATGCCCTCACTGTTTTTAAAAATAGTCACTTACTAATTTCTGTTTCGACCTCTTTCAAAATAAACTAATCAGGTAAAAGAGAATAGGCGATCAAAGAGGAATCGGACAAAAACAAACCACAGTTGGCCGAACATTGGCAAGTAAGGTAGACAAGTTCCTGCCTCCGCGCTTCGCAATCTTGAGAGACTGAGTGACAGAGAGTCTGAGGAGGAGTCTCCTGCTCCCCGTAAGGCTTTTACAGATCCACATCCTCGTCAGGCGCCGAGATGGGCAAGCGCCTTCAACTGGAACGCCCGCCCACGGACCGCAGTGCTCGCAAGCGCAAGCGGTCGGCTATCAAGGCCGCCGAGAAGTGCCAGCGCCTAAGCGGTGGCTCAAACAGCGCCAACGGCTTCGATTTTCATGAGAACGATGACGAGGGGTCCTCATCCTCTTCGGGCTCGGCAGGTTGCGGTGACGGTGCCACCAATATGGAGGTGGTCGTCACCCCTACCCTGATGCACACACCACAGGCACGCAGTCTGCTTCTTACCGGCGCCAGTTTTGCCAGCGACCAGAACAACTCGAGCGCGACGGATTCGCCGCGTCCAGTTTACACTCTCCGGCCTTCAGTGGTCAATGGCACCATCCTGCGGGATGTGCTTTCAAAGGCCTGGCGCTTGGGAAGACCCATAGGTAATTATCCCAGTAGGCTCTTTAAACCAATTTTTGTAATTCCACGTCTTTGCGCAGGCAAGGGCAACTTTGGTGAAATCTTTTTGGCCTCGGACGACACAGTCTGCCCGGCTAGCTCGGATACAGCTAAATATGTAGTTAAGATTGAGCCGCACTCCAACGGACCCCTTTTCGTAGAGATCCACTGTCTGATTAACACCTCCCGAACTAAGGGTAAGTTCTGTGTTTTCTCCATTGCATTGTATTCTTGCTAACACTGATTTTATTTAGAAATATCCGATGGCACGGAGGAAGCTGTCGCCAACCTGCCGACCCAACAGACCCACGGCCTCAGCAAGGGTCCGCCTTCCGGTATACCCATATATATTGCCTCGGGTACACACTTCTTCGGGGATGCCCGCTATCGCTTCCTGGTGCTGCCTCGCTTCGATCGCGACTTACACTCGCTGATCAAGAACTCACGAGTGCAGCAAAAGTCCCTGTTAGTGCTCGCCATTCACATCCTCAATGTGTTGGAGAATCTGCACGACAAGGGCTACTGCCACAACGACATCAAGGCCCAGAATCTGATGATTTCCAAGTGCAAGTACCTCAAGAGGCAGGTGATTCCCAAGGGTGCCGGCAAGGGCAAAGGTAACGGCTTTGATGAGCACTACGAGGAGAAGCAGCAGACCACGGACAGTGGCAACAGCTCAGAGCAGGAGACCAACGACGACGAGTACTTCCTTAAGAGCGAGAAGTTTGCACTAAAGCGAATAGCAGACATTGATCGAGACGACGACGAGGACGAGGACTTTGATGATGGGGCCACATCGAACAGCAACAACAGCAACAGCCTGGATAACTACCACACGCCGGTAAACAAGAAGCGACGCGGACGCAATCCGGTCGAATTCAGTGGCTCGAATCCAGTGCGCTCGTGTCGCCGCGACAAGCGCAACTCCATGTACGAAGAGATGGTCAAGTCGCACTACCTGCGCCCCGCCAAGCGCATCAGCTACCGCGAGGAGTTCAACGAGGAGGACGACCCTATCAAGTCGAATGAGCAAAACAGTGATAATTATTCGCCCGATTCGTCTGACAACGATTCGGAGGAGTTCATTCCGCCCCGATTGATACAAATTCGCCGTTCAACCATCAAGAGAGGCAGAAGCACTCAAGCTTCAAGTGCTAAGAAGTGTTCGGTGCCAACGCGGTCCACCCGGCATCAGGAGAAGCAAAAGAAGGAGTCTAGCGGCGACCACAAACAACGCGGCAGTCGGGTAAGCAAGCACTTGGACACCAACCCCACAGAGTACCAGTTCTTGGCCGTCGAGGAGGAGCATGTATTCCTTATCGACTTTGGGCTGGCGTCCAAGTACCAGGATCGCGATGTCCATCGCCCCTTTATCATGGACCAACGACGGGCGCACGACGGCACGTTGGAGTTCACGTCGCGCGACGCTCATCTGGGCGCCCACTCACGACGCAGCGACCTAGAATGCCTGGGCTACAACCTGGTGTATTGGTCAGAAGGCTACCTGCCTTGGAAGGACGTGGCCCAGCAGCAGCAGCAGGAAAAGGTACACCGGGCCAAGGAGCTGTTCATGACGGACGTGCCGGAGATGCTGAGCCAGTTCTACGGCAAGCAAGTTCCTAAATATCTGGGCGAGTTCCTTCAGCAGATCGGCCAGCTCGCCTATCAGGAGCGACCCAACTATGAGCGATACCGCAAGATATTCATGCGCGAGTACCAACGCCTCGGATTCGATCCCAGCCAAATGCGTCTGAGCAGCGAGGAGATCCAGCGCACCTCTGTCTCTATAAAGGACGAGGTGGACGGCAACAAGTGCGACATTTTCGAGCTGAACAACAAGTTACCCATTAATGTGATGCGCAACTCAGCACTGAGCACTCCGTTTCAGGAGCACTCGCTTACAAATCGTGTTTCGCCGAAGAACCTGCGTTCCAAGTCCAACAAGAAGACGGCAAAAAAGAAGTTTTCTTGGGCGGAGGTGCTGTCCCAGGATCCAGATCAAATCGCACGCGAACGGGCCGTCAAGGAGTTCGAGCGGGAGGAGTCCATCTGCCCCCTGCAATCGCGTCTTCCTAGACGTTATGAGGGCAAGCCCACCTACGCCATACTGGCCGTAGAGCAGAGTCGTCGCGACAAAGGTTTGGCCGTTCAGGATCATCATCAAAATGGAGACGAAGATGAAGACGAGGACGATGAAGATGAGGAAGAGGAAGAGAGTCAGGAGACACATGGTGGTGAGCAAGAGGAAGAAGAGGAGGAGGAGGAACAGGACGAGGATGACGATGAGGAAGAGGAAGAGGAAGAAGATGAGGAGGCTACAGGTAGCATAGATGGAGAGGTGAGTTGAACGTCACAAAAGATTATCCCACATATTTAAGCCAATACTTAATTTTTCCTTACAAACAGGACGAAACGGATGGTGCGAGAGTATCAGAAAGTGACTGCTCTTACCATTCTGGGCAAGCCAAGCGTGGCCGACCGAAGGGCAAGGCCCGCAAGCAAAGCCAAGCGCAATATCAGCCGCCTGCAAGGAGCAATCGTATTGTGCGACCAACTAAGAATGCGGGTGCCGTGAGATTAGCCACTACAGTGGCTGCTGTGAGCAAAGACCGCTCAACGCCGCTGTCAGCCGTGGCCAGTAACAAACGTGGCTGCGCCACACGCAAGGAGATCGGCACCGTCCGTGCCTCCGCCACCGGCGAGGGAGAGCGCAAACTGAAATCGAGCCAGTCGGCGGAGAATCTAGAGCAGCAGCAGCAACAACAACGTAAGAAGCGGCAGACATCGCGCCGCTGTCTATATAAGACTGAATCGCATCTCGGCGGCGGGCACGATGTGGAGAACAATGCGAGCCTGCTGGAAGTGCAGAACCTGTACGGCGAATATGACGATGAAAACAACTACGGCAAGGGGCGCAATGTCCATTCGTCCAGGCATTGTCGCAAGTGATGGCCAGAAGAAGATGACAGTTAGGAATAGGAACTAGTGACGAACGGAGTAGGTGATACGGACGAAGGACAACAGAACAGAATAACAGAAAAGCTGAACAGAAGCAACCTAAATTCGTTTTCAAGTATTTTTAGTGATATTTAAGTTAAAAGAAAGAAACCTACTTATATGCGTAAGCATGCATCCGGACCTGTAGGGCAGGAGGTCCGTAGACAGGAGCCACAGGAGTGAGAACCACGTCATGATTGGAAGTTTTCGGTTTTTTAAGAATAAGACGTTAGGATTCGTAAGCATTTTGATTTTGAACTCTCGCTCAGCACCCTAGGGATGAAGATAATTGTTGAAATATATATATCCAATATAGCCTGTAGTCCCCTGCCCCCTGTTTGTGTGTGTTTTGAAGGGTGTGCCGGCGGAGAAGTGCTCACCTAGTAGGTTACAGTTGGCCTTGATATAGCAAATCCTTGAGTTTTAATTTTGATTTTAACTTTTTTGCAAATTGTATGTTAGTTTCGTTAGGTTATTACTTCCGCAGATGCAAGCCCGTTTCAGCCAACATTTCATGCGCAGAGATGAAGGTACATACTCCCTCAACAAGTATTTAATATAACTAGATAATGGTTATTTCGTAAACATTGATACAATTCTAAGCTAGGATATGCGTGTGTATAAACAACTGGAAATCAATAAATTAGAAATGTATTTCCTTGAAAATTACTCAAAAGGCTTTTCTTTACTTTTGTTAAAAACGGAGATCTAAGCTCACCAGAAAAATGGTTTCTATCGTCTCTATGCGGCGCATTAAGTGGAAAAGGCGCATCTCGGCACAGCCAAACTCCACCACTTTCTTGATGTGCTGCGACCAGCGTGGGTCCTCCAAAATCTGGATGGCGGCACAGTAACGCTGCTCATACACCGGCGGATCGAAAATAATGTTGTCCTTAGTCATGGTTGTCAAGGTTTGGAAATCCCCGCAAGGGAACTTGTACGAAAACATTTTGAGCAAAATTAGTAGCGGCTAGTAGGACCACTTCCGCTGACTTAAAAAATCCC
>JAEIIM010067307.1:0-10172 GCA_018874515.1 Drosophila greeni | reverse complement strand
TAAATAGTTTAGGTTCGATTTCACAATTTTGTAATAATAGTTTGGTATAATTTAAATAGTTTTTGTATGCATAAATTTTGACAGCATCTTTTGAGTTATATTTTACTTCCGAGTTCCCATAAGTTTTTCCTTGGAATCGACTACTCATAAACACCACTTCCCCGAAGAATGATAGCTGTTGTGAAAAATTACCCCAGGCAATGCTGCCAAGCTCTATAAACTGAAGCTCGTTGACTGCTGCATTCGAGACACGTCTCAGGGGCAAAATGGCAGCGACATTTCTCAATTTATGCAACACCTTTCGCCCGTGGAAATTCCGCCAAAAATCGGAGGACATTCACCCGCAGTGCCGAATATTCGGGCTTCCACTCACCTGGCTTGGAGTTGCTGCCAACTAGCTGCTGCTGCTGCTGTTGCTGCGAGCTGTGCTGCTGCTGCTGCGAGTGCTGCTGCTGGCCATTGTGCTGCAAATGGGCAGCTGTCACCGACTGCTGCTGCTGTTGCTGCTGCTGCGAGTGCTGCTGCTGCTGGGCGGCTGCCGCAGCAGCTGCTGCGGGATGGATGGCCAGCAGCTTCGTTTCCGGCGGCTTGTGCGGACCCATTGTGATCTGCGGGGCGCCCATGGCTATGGTCGGTGCGGGCATCATCAGGGTCGACATGGTCAGCATTATTCGCGAGTGAATTTTGGTCGCTTTCTAACGTTGCCCGTTGTCCGTTGCCCGTTGCTCGTTGCTCGTTGTCTGTTGCCCGTTGCCCGTGGCCCGCTGTACTTTCTGCTGCCGCTTTGTCTCTGCCGTTCTATTGATTTGCTGACCCCTCCGCTGGAGCTGGGGCTGAACTCGGTGCCAAAGGTCGTGCGTTCGCCTTTGTCGCCAGCTTTCTCTGGTTCTGGCTCTGGTTCTGGCTCTGGCTTGGCTCTTGGTCTGGTTCTGGCTCGGGGCTCTGTTTTCTATGTGTGCTATGTGCGGAGTGCAAACTTATGAAATATGCTCGCCTCTATGTATTTTCACTTTTCGTCCTGGTCCTGGCTGGGGGTTTTCTTATTTTATTTGTTGTTTTTGATGTGGGTATGTATAGTGGATATATGCATGTATTTTTTCGCCTTTCCTTTATGTTTCGCTTATGTGTTTGTTCAACCGGAAATACACGAACTCAAGCGCACTTGGCCTGTAATTTCTGCGCTGCTACATTCGGCTATGGGGATAACGTTTCAGGGATTTCCTTCGCCTTCTGCCTGCCAGTAATCGCAAATTATTCTTTCAGTTCTTTTCTGTTGTGTCTGCCGGCAGCGGAAATTATAAATATTCCTGTCATGCGAGTTTGTGCTCGACGAGGACGAGTACGAGTACGAGTTTGAGCCGGTGCCCCAGACGTCTTCTGTTTTAATATCAATGTCTGGCATGTAAAGTGTCAGCGAAAAAATAAAGCGAGGAGAAGTGTGTAAAAGAGTCAAAACAAAAAGTGAGGCCCTGCTCAGCCGGCCCAAAGTTGCTGGTAAAGTCTGAAGAAGCAGCTGGGCTGCAGCAACAACCACATCGGCGGAATCGCTGGCAATTATTTTGCCGGCAGCTTCCACTGATGATGGCTTTGGGATTCGTGGAGTCAGTGACTGCAGTGCGAGAATCGGTCGCAAACACCGGCCAAAGTTTAATGAAAGTCGCCAAAGTTTGGCGACGAAAATGCAAACAAACTCTAGACAAATCTGTGATCATGTTGGCTTAAAAAAAAAAATAATAGAACGGCATGAGTGCCTCCCAAGACCAGAATAATTTGCCATTGTGGCAGTCAGAGTTTGGAGTCTGTGTTTCGAACAACGCACGACAAGGCAGACGAGATCAATCGCACACACAGGATATATTTTACAGGATATACAAAGCGTTCGGTATACGTTCGTACTAGACCGCTGGGCGACGCTTTTCTTACTGAACGCCAGCAGCACACGCATTGGCCAAAATTCAGAGGCGCTGCTGCCACTGCAACGACGGCAGAAAGGCTGCCGATTTTCCTGCTGCCGATTTTCCCGCTGCCACGGCCGCCACAGTCGCTGCCGCCGTCGCTGCCGCGGCTGCCTCTGCTGATGCGTTTCCCTACATTTCTCCGAGCTCCGATGTCCTGGCGAACGAAGGCTGCCATCGCTGCCGTCGGTCATGAAATATTCACGAATGGCTCGCTCTCACTCGCGCCTCCGTCTCCAGCCGTAGCTCTGTGCTCTCCGTCCGAGTCTCTCTGCGTCCCGCCCTCGCCCTCGCCTTCGCCTTGGATTCCCAAACCCAATCCCAGCTGCCTCGTTTCCGCGCTCCGGGCGCCATTCAAAGCCTCGTCCTCGGCCTCGTCCTTTTTGGCCCGTTCGGTTCGGTTCGGAATATCGCGCAGAATCCTGGCCGCTGAGAGTGCAGGACTTTTCGAAGAAGCGCCAGACACATTTGAAATTTAGTTTAAGGACTAAGCTTCTTCTTTGCTTTAAAAAGTAATTATATATTACAAATTTAAGTTAATATTTTAGGCAAATAATTAGATACACAGTTTTACTTTTAGTATACTTAAAGATCCAGCTTTGAATAATAGTTTTAACTGAGTATAACTGATTTATTTGCTGCCACACTTCGACAGAAGAACTTCGAAAAATGTCCCTATTCCCGCCTGCCAAGTAAAAATCCCAGTATTTTTATGGTAACTCATGGAAACTGTTATACGAACCATTGCCAAGAGAAAATAACTGTAAGACATTTGTGTTTTTGAGTTGAGATTATTAGCATTACAAAAGATTTATAATGATTAATTAATTATGTAAATGTAACCAAATTAAAATCAATTTCTAAAGATAAAATGTAGAATTTAAAGAAACTTTAAGCCAAGATTTAATATCCTAAACCTTTTGTGCTTCAATACTTGCAGGGCTGTTAAAAGTTAGACAAATTATTACTGTTAATTTTTTAGGATTTAGGATTTATTTAAAAATCCCCACTTGTGCTTATCTCGATGTACGAAAATTCATTAAAAACGCTAAGATTTTAGCGAGTGTCAGAAAGAGAACATTCTCACTTCAAACCTGGTGAAAAGAACTAAGCAAGATAATAAGGGTTCGCTATTAGCTCTAGAGTGGCTTTTCCAGATTGGCTTTCATTTACAAAGCTGCATAGTTGCATAGCTTCATCCGCGTATATTGAACACTAGACTCGGCTTCTATGTTAACAATTTTGTTGCCTTAATTATAGCCGACGAAGGCAACCAAAACATGACAGCAAAAAAGATGCAATCTCAGGTGTAGCTCGCCATTATGCACTTCTTCTTCCTTGTCTTTATTCGTGGCTCTTTTTTCTGTTATTAACATACTTTTTCGCGTTGACGGCGGTGACAGGGACAGCGACCGAAGCGTTGACGGTGTTTGAGGTAATGTGGCAAGGAGTCCTGGGAAGTAAGTGGGGAAAGCCAACAACCGAATGGGAGAAGAGAAAAATACATAATTGCATGTAATTTAGCATGCGACATTATCATTGTTCTGCGCGTATTTAGCATAGAATCAACGTGGCACGGCACAGACGAGGGGTGCCCGTGGAATATCTCGAGTCCTTTGTCCCTGCTCCCTAACTCATATGTGCACTGAGAAAAAACCAAGACAAGGCGAATCAAAAACAAGTCCAAATTGTATAATTTTATATTTGAGTTTGATATATGAAAGAGTTGTGTCATGTAAGAGGTAATGTAGTTATTATCAAGTCTCAGTTGGGATTCAAAAATGTACTCAACTGTTTTTTTCTCTGTTTTTTATTGCATGAGTTTAAATGCAACACCAACAGCAACAAAAACGGCAGCAACTCGGCGTAATAACAAAAGTGAACTAAACAATAAGAAGCGGCCCTCAGAGCGATGCAAAAGACGAGTTCCTTTCTTGGGGTCTCTCTATGTCCTTCAGACTCGCTCCCTGATTCCGTGCATCTGCCGTCGTGTGTGTGTGTCATGACAATTGCCCTTTGAATTTTTTAAATCACTTTAAATGAAAACAACAACAACAGGAGCCCCTCCTCAGAGCCCTGCCCCTTGCGCTGCCTTTTGTTCCTCGAGTTGCGCTTGTTAGGTAAATCAGCGCCAGTTTGTGTGTGCGATGGAGTGAGGGCTTTGCAAAACAACGAGAACAACGGGGAATACAACAATATCATCGTGCGGAAAGTTATAACGTGCTTAAGCGTCTTTAGCTGAAATGAGGCTAAAAATATTTGCTTATAATGAAGTGCACGGCTGTGTGAGTGTGACCTGTGACCATGCACAAGTACTCATACCCGTACGATTGTTTGTTTCTGTGTGGCGACACAACAATAGCGCATCGGGTACCATTGTTGTTGTACTCGAGGCGCCGCTCATCCCCCGTGCCCCTCGCCGCCAGTCACATGAGCAGAAAATTAAGGCATTGTTAAAGCCAATTAGGGTATTTAGTCGAGGGTCCCGTCGCCCTGTCAGGGGCAGGGGTAGCGAGAGCGGAGTGTGGACACAACACGGCGTATGCGTGATATTTCATGGCAGATGACAGCTGCCAAGGATAAGAGCGCGAAACTGACAGGAAAACTTTAGCGGAGCTTGGCAGAAACTAAGGCAATTCCTTCATAAAAAATAACTTTTGAGCTGCAGGTGGATTTTGTGCAATGTGCAGCTTTTACCTGCAGGTAAACTCAGGTATGAATAGAATTTTGACATGGTGTTCGATTACCTCATTAATTATCTTCTTTGTTTTATATACATACATATTACAGAAAACATATTTATACAAAGGAATTAAGTTGAATATTTATTAGGTATTTAAAACATATGTTTAATCTTGAATCATTATAATTCCCCACAATTTCAATGGCTATTAAATTTCTCCGAACTATTAGAACCTAATTTTAAGACGTGCCTCTTTGTTAGCAGGATTTCAATTCATTAAACAGCACAAAGCCTCTTAAATAACCCCAGCGTTAGATAAGCATTTAAAGGCAAAGTTGTAAGTGCAAATTAATCGGGTTCGAGCCAAATCAAGCCCTGGGAAAACTAAGCCACAACAAACACACCACTTCTTGACATAACCAATTGCCTGGGCTGGAGCCAAATGGGTCGACGGCAGCAGACCCTTTAAAGGACAAAAGGATAGACAGATCGTGGAAGGGGCAGGCTGGGGGCAGTCGGTGATGCCTAGGGCGAACACAGCTAAGCACCTTTTGGCCGACACACGCACTGGAAAACGTCGGCCGAGACAGCTTGGAACGCCTCCTGGGAGGTCTTGGGACATTGATGGCTCAGCAAGGAATTTGCAAATTTCGGGCACCCCAAAACTGCCACTAAATAAATTCATGTTCGCATGCTCAAGACAACGACGACGACCCGGCCTCTCTAAAAAGCCAAATAAGTAAATTATTTATGCGGACCCTCCCCTTGGTTTTAGGTGCCACCTAATGGGGGTCACACTTGGAGATTTAAATTTTTAAATAGGTGTGTCAGATAATGAAAATAAGTACCCGGCCGGGGACTTCACCCCGGTAAATGTACGAGCTCGGGGATGGTTGCCGGAGCGCTTTTCGGCTGTCACAGTTTTCGCTTTCCCTGCTCCCGGGCTGCACTGTGGCGGCGTCTCTTTTTTTCCACCGCCTCCTGATGTGGACACGGCAGCGTGTAGGCCGTGGCCATTTGCCTTTTAACTTGGCTAACGATAATTTGTTTGGCAACTGCCGTCGCTGCTGTGTTTTGCTGCCGCTTCCGCTGCGTAATGAATTTTTATGCTCCTTTAATGTACTTTACGCAGATATGAAATTATGTGACCAAAGCGACCGAATCCACCAGTGAGCCCACCCTTCACTTCGAGCGCTTTCCGAACGGGCAGCCGGGCGACGGGCGAGTGGGGGATCGGGCGACCAGCTCGACCGCCTGCCATGTTAATTATTAATATTTTTTAATTAAAATGTACTCTAGCCGAGCCAACACAAACCCGCCCGCCTGTTAGGCAAACACGAGCGGGTGCTAAAAGTGTACGCAGAAAGCGAGTGAAACACAAATAAAATCTCACACACAGCAATAAAGGGAAATAAAGAATAAGCAAGCACTAAATCAACACGAAACTTTGGTGCAGCAAAAAATGTTGAATTTAAAACGAGTGGAGCGACTGGCAGCTCGTCAGTCTGCGGTCTGCCAGATAAATCTCCACTGGGTCTGGTCCCGGCTCTCCTCTGGCTCTGGCTCTGTCTCTGGCTCCGGGCTGGGAAATGCCCGCATGAATTATCGCATTCAAATATAAGGCCTGCGAGGCCTCCGGCCAAGTGTGGCCCGTGGTATCCCTGCCTTCGCTTCCGCTTTGTGCGAGTGTGCCCGACTTAATGTAGCGCGAAATAACTCGAATAATTCAAATGTGAAACTGTAGCAAATCGTGGTGTTCATATATTCCGCCTGTCCCATTATGCACGGCCAAATTATGACTGCCAATAATCAAGAGAGAAGGCGCGAACATTTACAGTCGAAAAGAGTTACGCCACGCACCCCCCGGCACCACTTTATTTGACTTGAGTAAGTGAGGCCATTAAAACGGAATGTGATCTATAAGTCACTGTTTTAGCAATAAGTCAGAGAACTCAGATCAAATATCGATGACATTTTATTTTTAAATGACTTCTCCAGACTTAACACTTACCCCTATATATTATATATTAACCCCTTCCGAACTAGGTAAGTCAGTTTTAACCAACTTCGATCGCCGTAAATAACAGGATTTGATTTTCCTGTGTTACCTAAACACTTGCTTCGAGCTGGCCCCATCAATCGGTGCTACTTTTGGTTTCAATGGCTTTCGCAGTAATTGCCAAAGGACTATTACCACTGGCCTTGGCCAGTTGATGGCATTCGAGCGCATTCCCAACCGGAAGCGCGTTCCATCGATTTGTCTCTGTCGCTGTCCCTCATTCGGTCGGCGCTCGCAGCTTCAGCCCCAGAGCTGGCACAATTTACTGTTTAAGTAATATTTCGTTACTTCGAATGGCCGGCGAGAAGGGGGCTTCGGGGACATTAGCAACTGCAGGAGGGAGCTACACTACTGGCTGCACATAACTGTGTAATTTATATTGCCCATTTCGCTTTGAGGCGCACACACTGGCAAAGTGCTGCTGCTGCGACAAAGTAAATTGTAAAATGTCACCCATAAAGCGTAAATTGTAACAAAAAGCACTCGAGGCCACGCAGTGATTTAAATTTTTGTCGTCTGTAGGCTCCGGCTGCAAAGTTATGTGTATCTGCGGGCACCCCAAAGCCACCTCTACCCATCTCTCCATTATCCTGCTGCCGCTCCAGGACCTATCCCATTGGCAGGCCCAGCTGGCAAGGGATCGCTGCACAGGGACAAATCTAGAAATATGTATAATATATATTTGTAAAGGTTTCAAATAGATGGGTGAATCAAGAGGTTTTAAGAGCACTATTAGAAAACCTATTCTTAAATATGTTTAAAATGTATGGCTTTAACAAGGTACAAATATAAAATATAATTCATTCAAAAAAGACCATATATAAATTCTTCTATTAATACAAAACATCACTCAAAAGAATACACTTTCATCGCCTCTCTATTTTCTTAGTGTAATGTCCTGGCCCGGTCTTTTCGGTCGGGGCACTTGGCAGCAATGGCGACAAGTTTTTTGGCCCGATGCGAGCACACACAGGCACACGCAGGCAGTGTCCACAATTTACACAATTCATAATTCATGCGAAAATATTGTTCGCACAATATATAGAGCGATGGGGCGATTCCCGCACTTCGCAGCCGCAGCTGCAGTTGCAGTTGCAGCGACTGTAAACTTTAATTATATCTCTGCAAGTGTAACTACCGTCCGTGCTCTGTGGCCGTATCTATGCGAGTGCGTTGTAATTGAGTTTTGGAATGCAAAGCAATGGGCCAAAGTGACAAATTGATTATCAGCTCTCATGCTTTATGCACGCAGGCAGCCCCTTAAATTATCGAGCTCCCATTTGGCAGGACTTTAAGGGACTGCTGGCTGCTGGCAAATTAAAAGCGGAAACAATTTATTTCACGCACTATTGAACCCGGGAATGAACGATGATTTTTCCTTGCCGCAATTTGGGCAAATATTAATTTTTTTTGCCCGCCCCGCAGACTCGTATTCATGAACCTGTCCGCAAAGTCTGGGAATTTCCTTTTCGCGTACAAACTCCGTCTGTGACTGTGGCGGCAGAGTTTTCCCGTTGGTTGTTGCTCGCTTTTCGCTTTTCGCCTTTCGCCTTTCCTTTTCCATTTCTCTCTGTTCGCTCTGGCGACGAGGACGACGACAATCAATTTTTCTTCATCACAAAATTGCATTCTTCAAACAGAGTGAGAGGGAGCGGGAGGCGAGCGAGAACACAAAAATTCGCACTTTATTCATTTCCGCCCGACATCAAATGCTTTCCTTCTGTCGGGGCCAGCGATCTTTAGCCAGCTTCCCGTCCCATCCCATCGCAAGCCGGATTCCAGATTCCGTATTCCTTGGTCCGTGGTCCGCAGTCCGCATTTTGTATTCATTAATCAACTTTCAAATCTTACCACAACAAGCGGAAGGCTGGGTCCTGGAAAAGAGCTCGCCGTATCCTCGCAACGCGGGTGGCACTTTGCACTAATTTGCGGCCACATCTCCTGACAGTCGCAACAAGCAGCGACAAGCTGTCCACTCAGCAGCAGGCCACTCTGCCAACCCGACTCCCCTGTATCCGCCCGGAAGGCCACACAGATGTCCACCCGGGCGAGTTCCCTGCAGGACACCCACCTGGTTTGTATCATTTACGCGCCGCGAATTGAGTCGCGGCTCACACGGCGTATACTTGCTGGCCCATCACTCAATGGCAGCGGCGGAGTCACAGTTAGCGGGCGTCAGTTTTCATTTGCGTCAATTGTTTGCAACTGGTTAAAGCTTGAGGGCGTCAACGGCACAGAGAAAAAATGAGGGTATTTTTTGGGGTCAAAATAGGATTATCAAGTGTTTAAAGCAAGTCAAATCGATGCTTAATGACCTTTTACATACGTTACAAGTAATAATCCTATTACGAAAGTACTTACCGTAAAGGAAAGCAATACTGAATTTCTTAAAATCTTTGAAACAGTCTTCACATAAATGGAAATTAAGTGCAATGATTTAAATTTAAAACTTTAAGCTTAGCTTACAGAATGCATTTTGATTTCTTACAGGAAATAACGACGAATGTATCATTTGTCCTACCTGTAACATAAATACATTTAAAAAAGACAATAAAGTAAATGTAATTTTAGGCTCTTGAGTTCTAGGCTTTAACTTCCCTATGCAGAGTTCCTCCTACTTTTCTCACAGTTATTGGCCTTTAAAGTCCCTGTGTCGCTATTGGGTGCTTGAGCATATTACGCTGCTTGTCTTGTCCTCCAGCGGCAGGCAGCAGTCATTAACAACCGGAGATGAGTTTGGTTTAATGCGGTTGCCGTTTACAAATGGAATTTTTTAGTGGCCCAGCAGGATTCAGCCAGAGAGCAGTCAAAATGCCAGCCGGCAAAGATGCTCGCAGGCGCCCAGTTGTTCAGTTGTTCAGCTGTGCAGCGGAGCAGCCGGGCAGGCTGAAGGATGCAGGATTTGGCAGCGGAAGTCACTCAATGCCAGCAGCTTGTGGGAGTGCGTGAGCGGTCCTTGGCAGCTGAATTTGTGCATTTCTCAAATTTAATGCTCTGCCCGGCCCGACTCCTCCGAGCCAATGAAATTTCAGCCAGTCATCAACGGCATCATCATTACGAACATCGCAAAAACTTGGCATACTTACTTTCAGATTATTCCATCCAGGACGGGGGTGGCAAGGTGCAACTGCAATTGCGCAGAGTGGTGGGCAAAAGGGGGGGAAACTTTGAAATCCCTAATACTGACCGGTCATTTCTCTATGCGCACTCGTACGAGCTTTTAATCCATCTCCATCAAAACGAATGAATCTCCGAATCATTTTATTTGCCAGGCAAGAACAAGTGCTATTGCAGTTGATAAAGCTGCTTATAATTGTGAGAGAGGGCTTGTGTGTGTGGTTTTTGGCCAAGGGCTTAGCTGGAATGCTTTTTTCTGTTCGCTATTTGCTTATGACAGAGCCATGCAAATGGTCGAAAATTCAATAAAAAGGCAGGACTGCAAATGCAATATTCTTTAATTAATGAGCTGGCAGAG